>PVJS01009818.1:0-49452 GCA_004027185.1 Glis glis
AGATAGATGATATAGATAGATAGATGATAGATAGATAGATAGATAGATGATAGATAGATGATAGATAGATAGATAGATAGATGATAGATAGATAGATAGATTCAAAGTGCTACTATAGATAGATAGATCCAAAGTGCTACTATATAGATAGAGAGATAGATGATATAGATAGATAGATAGATGATAGATAGATAGATAGATAGATGATATAGATAGATAGATAGATAGATGATAGATAGATAGATAGATAGATAGATAGATGCAAAGTGCTACTATATAGATATTGCAGATCACTTGTGTTTCCCTCTGGATCCCACCCGCTCCCCCTTCCCCTCCCCATACACACTAGTGAGATTGGCAGTGATACGTTCATGCATGAATATAACATCGCTTGAACTGTCGTCCTCCTCATCTTCTTTCCCCCTCCCCTCCTCCCCCCTTCCCAGCCCTTTCCACTATCCACTGGTCTTTCTCCTCTTTGATCTGAAGTTCCTTTTCTTTCCTATTTTCTCTCTAGCTTCCACATATGAGAGAAAACATATGACCCTTGACTTTCTGAGACTGGCGGAACTCACTTAGCATAATGTTCTCAAGTTTCATCCATTTTACTTCAAATGACATCATTTTGTTCTGCTGTATGGCTGAGAAAACTCCACTGTGTGTATAGACCACATTTCCTTTATCCATTCATCTGCTGATGGACACCAAGGTTGGTTCCAAAATTTGACTCTTGTGAATTGTGCTGCTATAAATATGGGTATGCAAGTATCCCTACGATATTCTAACTTTAATTATTTTGAAAAGATACCCAGGAGTGGTATAGCTGGGTCCTATGGTAGTTCCATTCCTAGTCTTTGGAGGAACCTGCATACTGATCTCCATACTGCTTATACTAGTTTGCAATCTGACCAACAGTGTATAAGAATTCCTACTTCCCCACATCCTCACCAGCATTTATTATCGTTTGTATTCTTGATGATCGCCATTCTAACTGGAGTTAGAGGGAATCTTGATGTAGTTTTGATTTGCATCTCCCTGATTGCTAATAATGTTGAACATTTTTTCATACATTTGTTGGTCATTTGTATTTCTTCTTTTAAGAAGTGTCTATTCAGCTCAATTGTCCATTTTTATTTGTTATTTTTAGTGTTAACTTTTTTGAGTTCTATAAATGTTCTAGATATTAGTCCTCTATCAGAAGAGTAGCTGGCAAATATTTTCTCCCATTCTGTAGGCTCTCTCTTCAGACTTTTGATTGTATCTTTTGCTGTGCAGAAGCTTTTTAATTTAATGCCATCCCATTTATTGATTCTCAGTTTTATGTCCTGAGCTTTAGGGGTCTTATTGAGCCAGTCTCTACCAGGGCCTATATGTTGGAGAGTTGGTCCTATGTTTTCTTCCAGTAATTGCAAAGTTTCTGGTCTAATTTCTCGTCTTTGATCCATCTTGAATTGACTTTCGTGCAGGATCAAAGGGGTCTGGTTTCATTCTTCTACATATGCATATCCAGTTTTCCCAACACCATTTATTGAAAAGACTGTTTTTTTTTCTCCAGCACATGGTTTTGGCACCTTTGTCAAAAATCAATTTTTTGCTTATTTCTAAATTGCTTGACTGTTTTTATTGTTTACTATGTGCTAAGTGTTTGACATGCTGAGTTATCACACCTCATCCTCATAGCACCCCTACAAAAATAGGTACCACCTTTATCTCCTTTTTGCATATGAAGAAATAAAAGTATACACAGATTAAGTAACTTATCTGTTTTCCCAAAACCAATACAGAATGGAGCTAGATTTTGAACCCAGGCAGCTGGACTACTATTACACACATAGACAGCCGTTATGATTCATGTTAAAAGCACTGACTTACCATCGCAATGTGGGGGGGGGAGGTGGGTATTGGGGATTAAACCCAGGGCCAGTCACCTCCAAGCTACACCCCTAGTCCTATTTTATTTATTTTGAAACAGGGTCTCACTAAGTTACTGAGGCTGGCCTCTACCTGTGATCCTCCTGTCTCAGACTCCCAAGTACTGGGATTACAGGTGTGTGCCAGGTGCCTGGATACCATTGCAGTTTTAAAATATGGTGCAATATAAAGTCTAAACTAAGATTTAATAATAATATGTATTATACAGGTTAAGCATCCCTGATCTAAAAATCTGAAATCTGAAATGTCCCAAAATCTGAAACTTTAGGAATGCCAACATGATGCCACAGTGGAAAATTCCACACCACGAAACTTTGTTTCATACAAAATTTCAATTCAATACAAAATTTCATGCAAAATTATTAAAAATATTGCATAAGGGGGAGGGGAAGAAAAATATTGCTTAAATGACTTTCATATCATGTGTATAAGGCATATATGAAACACAAATGAACTTCACGTTTAGACGTGGGTCTCGTCCCCAACATAACTCGTTATGTATTTGTAAATATTCCAAAATCAAAAATTAAAAAACAGCCCTGAAGGCCGGGCGCAGTGGTACACACCTGTAATCCCAGTACTTGGGAGGCTGAGACAGGAGAATCGCAGGTTTGAGGACAGCCTCAGCAAGTAGTGAGATGCTCATCAACCTAGCAAGACCCTGTTTCCAAATAAGAAATAAAATTGGGCTGGGGATGTAGCTCGAAGGTAGAATGCTGCTGGGTTCAATCCCTAGTACCGCAAAAAAAAAAAAAAAACAACCCTGAAATCTGATCTCAAGCTTTTCAGATAGGGTACACTCAGCCTGCATGTAAAAAATGACTAGTCAAAGGAACTCTCATGCCCAAAACCATAGTGCACAGCCACCACTGGCTAAGCTGCTTCCAGGCAGTCCTGCAGCGAGGAGAACACGGCTCCATCGGCCCCTTCTCCTTCCCCTCCACAGCCTTTTCACACTCCTCCACACAGAGGAAAAATGACCTGGGGCCTGTTCTCAGACACATCAAGGAGCCAGACTACAGCCCAGCCACATCGGTCTGCCTGTTGTTACCATGTCAACTCAGCCCTTGGTCCGCGACACGGTGCCCAACTCCCATTACTCATGCTGTCCTTTCCTGTCCAGCTGTGCCAATACAATGATTTATCAGCAGGAGCTTGGGACAGGCTGCCAGGCTGTGGGCAGAGGAAGGAGGCCTGGGAACTAGCTTACTGCCCTCCAAACACACACACTTGGCAATCTCAGATTCCTGTCCCAGGCTCTCTGGATTTTTCCCTCATTCATTCATTCATTTATTCATTCATTTAACAAACACTTCCTGAGGCCCTTGTTTCAGTCAACATCCTCATTGAGTCATCCAAAACAACTGACCACACAATCTAGAGGAAGGAAGATTTATTTGCTCACAGTTTTTAAATATTTCAGGGTTTAGTCCATGTCAAGCCAGGTCTGCAGAGCTCAGGGCATGGCGGTGGGAAGCAGAGAGAGGGAGAGAACAAGACTCTGCTCGCATATTATGGAGGCCAGAAGCAAGAGAGGGCAAGCAAGGGGATTCAAGGACACAAGCAGAGTCTCCAAGACCACACCCCTAGGGACCCACCTCCTCTAGCCATGCCCCAGCAGCCTAGGTTACCACCCAGTAAATCCATCACAATGGCTTTATCCACTGATGAGATTAGAACCCTCAGGGCTTAATTAAATCAACTCTGAACATGAGTTGCATGCATGAGCTCTTCAGGGGACATTCTACATCTAATGATAACAGTCCTAGAGCTGTAGGATACAGTGGTGAACCAGAGACAAGGCCCCTGATCTCTTGGGATTCACACACTTGTGCGAAAGGTAGACACATTACAAGTTACTTCCAGGCATTTTCATGTAAGTACAGGGTGTTGTCAGGGCAAGAAGCAGAGACCTCGAGTGGCTCAGGGGAGGAGAAGGCCTCTGAGGAAAGTGATCCTGGAGACGGACCCAAAGGTAGAACAGGAGTTAACTCCAGCGAGAGGAACGCATGCCCAGCAGAG
The DNA here is from genome assembly GCA_004027185.1 of Glis glis. Classification (NCBI taxonomy): domain Eukaryota; kingdom Metazoa; phylum Chordata; class Mammalia; order Rodentia; family Gliridae; genus Glis; species Glis glis. The sequence continues at coordinate 3,955 of PVJS01009818.1, forward strand.
GACGCTGCACAGGCAGAGCCCCGAGGGGGTCAGGAGCCTGATGCTCGTGTCTGGAAAAGGAAGTGTGGCCAGGAAGCAAAGGCCAGTAGGCAAGAAAGAAAAAGATGATGCATGGCGTGGCCATTGTAAAGAACCTGGTCTTTAACCAAAAGGGCTTCAGGAAATCATCAGAAGGCTGTAGACAGAGCAACGTCAGGCTTGCATTTTAGAAATACCATGAAGGGGCCGGGCGTGGTGGTGCACACTTGTAATCCCAGTACATGGGAGGCTGAGCCAGGAGGATCGCAGGGTCGCGGCCAGCCTCAGCTACTTAATGAGGTCCCCGCGACTTAGTGAGACCCTGTTTCAAAAATAAAGAATAAAAAATACTCAAGCATCCAAAAGAAAACTATTTTCTCAAACCTCATTCAATTTTCAATGCCTAGACTCTGTTCGGCCTGATGCAGAAGAGATGTTCTCAGCTCCTGTAGATAAACCTCCAGGTTCTACTCACCTACATTGGGGGTGTTAATTCTCCTCCTCCCTGCTCCCCTCCAGGGGTTCATGCACACGCCAGCCCAGTGTTCAGGGCAGGGAAGGGGCTGCTCCTTTAGGTTTTTATCTGTCTCTGCCCTGAATGCAGCATGCCCCTCCGGTTCTTGAGTGGCCTTCTGACCTGCACTGAGCTGCATGGAGTAGAGCTACAGCCTCCTTCGGTCTTCACCTGCTGGGCTCAGCATTACGTCCTCTGCTGCACAAACCTGCCTTCTCTCCCTCTTTGCCTCAACTGAGTCCTCTCCCATCCCCTCTTGGGCCACCTTCACTTTTCCCAACCCACCTCCCAGCCATCCCTGACCTCTCTCCCTCTCTCTCTCTCTCACCACTAATGGGAGCAAGGCTGCTGCTGATCAGAACATCAGAGGAGACCAACAAGACACAGGTGCCCGATACCCTTGGCTCTCCCTCCCTCCCTTCCTTCTTCTTCAGACCCCTCCTCCCCTGGGATTCTAGTCAGGGGTGTAAGGAAAGAGTCTGGCTGATGTTGATTTCCTGAATCATTCTGTCTCACAGCTGGATCAATGTTTTGGATTAAAAAGCCACCCTTATTTTTAGCCAATATTTTGGATAAATTGTCACCCTTATTTTTAGCTCCACCACTTCTGCCACCCATTCACTGGAGGAAGTGATTAGATACAAGTGTTGCTCACTCCATCTTTGCAACTCATCTTCTTCCAGCTACTCTCCTGCTCTTTTGAATTAGACGTGGACATATGATTTGCTGTGGCCAATAAAATGTGAGCAGAAATGATATGTGTCCCTTCTGGGTGGAAGCATTTTGGAGTGGTCAAACAAATCTTCTCTCTTTTCTCCTCCTGTAGAAATTATAGACGCATGATCTTATGAAGGCGCTATAAGATGAGAGCAGCCTGGAATGCTGAACTAATCACAGAAGATAGCTGACCCCAAGCATCACTGAGACGCGTAGCTGACTTACACATGTGCAAAACGACCTTTGTCTTGAACCCACCTACTGTCTGTCACAGCAGCATAGAGTTGCCTCATCCTGACTAATATACCACATTTCTGGCCCAAACACAGAATGGTGAGAAGTGAAAATAAAATCACTCACTAGCTCATATCTCAGCAGGTCGTCCACCCAGGGCAGGTTGGGACCATTCTCCAGGCTACGGATAATGCTGACCTGGTTGGTAAAAGTAGCAGCAGCACAGATGACAAAAGTAGATGATTTCAATGCAGTGAAAAGGGGCAAGTGTTAGAGTAGACTGAGGGAATGAAGAGAGAGATATGTTGGGTTATACCCTGGCTTCTGGCTTAGAAAATGGGGGAGATGGTGGAGTTATTAAATAAGTTACCGAGCACCAAAGAATGAGCTGACCACATTTCCTAGACCCAAGACTTTTGAGCATGGCAGGTCACAACTGTTGGGACAAATGGCCTTTATTCTGAATGCTCTCCTGATTCCAGCCTGCGAGTTAGAGGATGGGCCTTCTTAGAAGGCAGGTGCTCAGTGGACCAGCCATCGGGTCCCTGCTGTAATCGTTCCCATTTATAATCATCAGGGAAATACTGAACTACAAGGAAGAAGGCTGTACTCCAGGAATCAGCAGCATTTGAGTGCCTGACAGGGCTGCCTGTGCCGAGGGCTTGATGGATGGAGAAGGCTGAGGAGGATGTCTGATTTAATTGTCCATCGTATCAAGTAATTACATGGCATGCGTTCATCAGCACGGGATGATGAAAAGGAGAAAGCCCTGACTTTGAGATCCAGAGACCCGGGTTCTTGGCTGCAATTCTGTCATTCATGAAGTTGTTTCCCCTTCCCTAGGGAAGTTGTTTCCCCTTTCTGGGTTTCCCTCTCCCTGCACCATCTAATAATTCGGTGTAGGAGTTCCTAACCTGGGCTCTCTGCATTTCTTGGAGATCCATGAATGGACCTTCGTGGTCCCCAAAAAGTTTATACAGAACATTGTTGGAAAGTGCAAATGTCTGCACATTGGAGAAGAGGCTCTGCTGTCATCAGATCCTCGACGAATTCTGTGAGCAGAAAAGATTAAAAATCACCAAGAGTAGAGCTGGACACAGCAGAGGGCTGTGGGGAACAAGGCAGAAGAAGTTAGCAGGAGCCAGACCATGAACGACCTTACAAGCCAGGCTAAGGAGCTTGGTGTCCATCCGAAACAAAGACAGTAGTCCCTTCCATTTCTCTTTTCCAGTTGATCCAGGCAAGCCAGAGCGACACGTGCCAAAATATCCTGGGACAGGGCAAGGAGAGAAGATTGGAATTATTAATTCTCTGTTCATCCAGCAGACGTTTGTCGAGCCCCAGCTGTGTGCCAAAACCTAAAACTAAGGGTTCAGGATACTGTATATGTGCACTTGTCTATATGTGTGTCTTTGTGTTTACACGTGTGTGTCTGTGTCTGTGTATATATCTGTGTATCTGTATATTTGTGTCTATGAATCTTTCTGTGTGTGTCTGTATGTCTATCTGTGTGTCTCTGTGTCTGTATCTGTGTATGTCTACAGGTCTGTATATGTGTGTCTATGAATCTTTCTGTGTGCGTCAGTGTGTCTGTGTCTATGTGTCTGCTGTGTGTATCTATGTGTCTGTGTCTATGTGTCTGCATCTGTGTGTCTCTGTGTATGTCTATATGTCTGTATAGTGTGTCTATGAATCTGTGTGTGTCTGTGTGTCTGCGTCTGTCTATGTGTCTGTCTGTGTCTGTATGTATGTGTCTATGAATCCTGTGTGTGTCTGTGTGTCTCTGTGTATGTCGATGTGTCTATGTGTCTGTGTCTATGAATTTTTCTGTGTGTGCCTCTGTGTCTGTGTCTGTCTGTGTGTCTCTGTGTATCTGTGTGTCTCTGTGAATGTCTGTGTCTGTACATGCATGTCTATGAATCTTTCTGTGTCTATCTGTTGTCTGAATCTATGTGTGTGATTGTGTCTCTGTCCACGTGTGTCTGCGTGTGCCCTGGGAGCAGCTGTGGGTCTGGGAGCTCCACCACAGCCCGATGCTGACTGAGCTCTTCAGGGTGCAGTGCCATCATGATTAGGAAGAGTCGATGCTAAATCCGCAAGGCAGGGAAGAACGATGCCAGCAAGTGAAGGTCTGGGAACAAAAACAGCCATGTTCCTAAGACAGCGAAGTTGGTTTAACAAGGGCTGACTGTCCCAGGCCTCCTCCAGGGCCGCTTCATCCACCGTTGTTGAGCTGGTGCCGATGCTGCGTTGCCAAACCTAATCCTACTGAAAATGGATTTCCTGGATTTCGCCACTCCTGACTAGAAAACCTACTTCATCACCCAATGATTGTTATTTTTTCAGTGCTGGGGATCAAATCCAGAGCGCTGTGTGTGCTAAGCATGCACTCTACCTCCGAGCTACACCTCCAGCCCATCACCCCAAACTCAAACCGCAGAAATTCAGGGTTCCTAGTGCATCTGTTTACTGACGGCGAACAGGTCTTTGCATATTAGGTGTAAAAAGCTTGGGGGCATCAGGCCTCTGTTTGACAGCTGCACAGCTGAAGTATCACAGCACTGAGAGGACGGCAAAGGCCATCGTGGCAGCGAGGGCTTCGGAATCCCCATGGACAGGCGTGTGCCCATGACCGCAGCACACCTCAGTTTCTTCATCTGTGAGACGGGAACAGTGACAGCGCCTACCTCTTGGTGCTGTGGTTTAAGTTAACCGAGTAAAAGGACATGCAGTCGTGACTGGCACACAGCAAGCACTAAATAAATGCCACCTGCTATTGTTATTATTATTCATGAAAAATGGCCTCATCCTCATTATAGGAAACCGGACATTTTTAGAAGAGAGAGAGAGGGAAGAAAAAGAAGGCGTGGAAATAAGATGTTACAGATCTACCCATTAATGATACCGGGCAAGAGAAGAGCAAATCAATTTTTATGACACATTAATATAAATATTTTATCATAGTAGAACTAGCTTGAGCCATGATATATCTTTTCCTCAACTATGAGAACATTTCCTTTGGGTTTTAAATGAATTTTGACATGTTTTGCTTAGAAGAAAAGAAGGAAGGACAAAACAAATGAACAGACCAAGGGAAGAAGGAGAGAAGAGCTCTGCAGAAACCTGCTCCCCCACGTAGCAAGAGGTGTGCTCCAGCATCATGTGCGTGGTGCTTTCTGGGTTCCTGAGTATTTGCAGGGACAAGTATCTTCTGCTTACTTGCACACAGCCCTTCGAAACAGCTATGCTCAACTCTATTTACAGAGGTCAGGACTAAGGCAAGAGAGGTGAGGAACATGCCCACAGTCATCTGACTGAGCCCTAGACCCTCTGACCCCTGCCCAGGAGCACCACACCCTCCTCCCACTGTGTTATGGTTTAAATAACATGTCCCCTGAAAGAGCTCACGTATTGATGTTCAGAGTTGATATAATTAAATCACAAGGGTTGTAATCTCATCAGTGGATAAACCCATTGTAATGGATTTACTGGGTGGTAACCTAGGCAGATGGCATATGGCTGGAGGAGGTGGCTCCCTGGGGGTGCAGTGTTAGGGACTGTGCATGTATCCTTGAACCTCTCTCTCTCTCTCTCTCTCTCCTTCCTGCCACCAAGCGCTAAGCTCCACTGATATAACCTGGCCTGACGTAGGTTGAACCCCTGAAATCTCTAGAACTGTGAGCAAATAAATCTTTCTTCCTCTAGGTTGTGGTAGTCAGTTCTTTTGGATTACAGTAGTGAAAATGTTGACTGAAATACACTGCCTCTCAAAATTCCTCATTTATTCCCTCAACAAGCAGAGCTCACAGTCTTTCCCCATGCCTGCCCTCATATGCTTCTGTGGCTTCACTGAAGTAGGTCAGTCACAGTTCAATTACTAGAGGTCTTTTAACGGGCTTTCTCCTAGAATGACCTTCTGGGATATAAAGAAGGACTATGTGTGGGTCACATAGTGCTGGGATCAAATCCTGGCTTAGTCCATTTTCTGTTTTTACAAAATACCTGCAGCTAGGCGATCATGAAGAATAGAAGCATGTTTGGCTCACGGTTCTGGAGGCTGGGAAGGCCAAGAACGTGGCACCAGCCTGTGGCGAGGGCCCTCCTGCTCGTTATAATGTGGCAGAGGGCAGCTCTTGGCAAGACCAGCAGCGTGCTAGCTCAGGTCTCTTCCTCTTATAAAGCCACTAACATCATCCTGGGGGGCCCCACCCTCACGACCTCATCTAATCCTAATACCTCCCAAGGGCCCCACCTCCAAATACCATCGATGTATGGATTTGGGGTTAATGTTTCCAACTCATGGACTTTCGGGGGATACATTAAAGCCATAGCAACAGACTCCTACACATACTGCTGTGTGATCTTGGGCCCCCAAACCACCTCTCTGAGAGACAATTCCACACACAAGTGTCAAATGATGATGATAATAATGATACCTACTTCACAGGGCTGTTTCAAGTCTTACATCAAAACACTTCCTGAGAAACGCTTAGCCTGTTCCAGGAGAGGCAAACTTGATAGATTTCCTCCCTGATGGGTCTGACTATCTTGAAAGAAGATTGAGACAACCGGCCAAGAGGTGAGGGCTGAGTGAGTGGAAAGCACACAGGGAATGAAGCCGAGGAGAAAGCAGGCAATCATTAACTTCAAAGAGAACAAAAGTCATCCCGGCCGATAGCAGCAGCAGCAGCAGCAAACTCCGTCTCCAGTTAGGGTACCGTAAGCCCTGAATATCAATCCGGCAGAATCCCCACCGGACCTTCGGCAGGGGAGGGGAGGGCGTGAGCACTGGCGGCCACAGGGACAGAGAGGGGGTTGGCCCGCCTTCCACAGTGAGAAGCCACGACAGTCTAGAATGTAGGAATCAAGAAGTCACAAGGCAAGCAGGCCACCTGGTCCATCCCGGCCTCTGGCCCCTCCCCTCTCCCCAGATGAATGACCAAATCACCTGCACACCTTGCCTTCCCAACTCCATCGAGGACCACTGATCTAAGGTGTGTGGATAGCTTTAATTTTAAAAGTACTCATATAGCATAGACAGAGCAGCCGCTGGCCCGTGGTTAGTGCTTCATAAATGGCGAAGCCCGGTGATTGGTAATGGCTAGAGCTTAATCAAGGGCAGCAGGGTGATTATTTCCCTGACCTTGCTGAGGCTGCCTTCTCGACCCAGGGACGGATTTTCCTACCATACCACAGAGATGTGACACACCACAGTAATCTCCTACTCTAACATTTAGAGGCAGCACCAGCACTGTTACTAATATTAACAATGATAATAGCAGCAGAGCATCTCTGGGCCGGACGCAGTGGGGGCCATACAGGAGCGTGCGTGCATGAGCATTTAGCAATATCTTGTTGTCAGGCTCTTCTATGTGTTCACTGTTAACTTTATCTTCATAAAACCCCAAGAAGAAGGAGGGAGGATTGTTCTTCTCAATGAAGAAATTGAGGATCAGAGAAGTTAAGCAACTTGCCTAAGGTCACACAGGTAGAAAAGTGGAAAGGCCTGACTTCTTAAACTTAATTCTGTCTGACTCCAAAGAAGCTACCCCACCACACCTGGGATTCTTGATTCTTGCTATGCATCAGAACTAACTGGGGAGCTTTCGAAAAATAATGATTTCTGGAATCGACTCCAGACCAATGAAATCAAAATCTATGGAGATGGAGCCCAGGCATCCAAATTTGTTGATGTTCCCCCGGGTGACCATGACACACAGGGCAAGTTGACAAGAATTACTCCAGACCAATGCTTCTCGAACTTCAAGGCACGCATGAGTCACCGGGGGATCTTGTTAACATGCAGGTTCTCACCAGACAGATCTGGGGCAGAACCTGGGACTCTGCATTTCTAATGAGTTTGCAGGCAATGCTGGTGCACAAACCACACAACAAGCAACAAGAAGTGAATCTGAGCAACAAGAAGTGCATCTGCCACGCGTGCGCCCGCTCTGGTTAACCCTGCCTGCAGAATTCACTTCCGAGTTGCCCAGAATATGAGGCAAACTGAACTTCCTCTCCAGAGAATAAATAGCAATAATAACAGATATAAACCATGCACTGAATATATATTATGTACCAAACACCGTTCTAAATATACCTTAAACATACCAGCTCATTTCAACTTTGTAACAATCTTCTGCAGTAGCTACTTCTATTAGTACTCCCATCTTATAGATGGGGATGAACTCAGGAGCTCACGCTTGCTAGGTGAGTGCTCTACCACTGAGCTACTCCCACAACACTATCATAAATGGTAACACTGAAGCACAGAGAAATTAAGTCGTTTGTTTAAGAGCAATACAGTTTGCAAAGCTAGCTACATCTGCATTTGCTCTGGCCTCTAGACCTCTGTGTCATCCTGCTCATGTGAATTCAGAGCCATTCTCCACCTATGCTATGCAACCTTACTAAGTCACTTGACCTCTCTGAGCTTCTGGATATCAACTTCTGGATAGCTTCTGGATATCTCTGTGTCATCTGCCATTTGAATTCAGAGCCATTCTCCACCTATGCTACGCAACCTTACTAAGTCACTTGACCTCAGCTTCACAACGCCCTGGATATTCACATGAGAGGAAGATGTTCTGAGGTCAAATAAGAGGACATCCTTGAACGAAGCACTCACTCTTCAAAGCCACAGCATGTTTCAAAGTGCCCGTTCTGGGGTGCGGGGGTGTTGTTTTGCTTTTCATGTTGAACAGGTGGGTGGGAATCTGGCCCTTGGGGAACCCAACTGGTAAGGGGCTGGGAGGCAGGCAGGAACATCTGTAGAAGGAGATAAGGTAATTACCACCTCTGATGGCTGGAAGCTTATTAAGGAGGGACGGCTGGAGAGATGCTATCTCCCCACTGAAACACCAGGCGGTTTAACTGTGGCAGCAGCTCAGCCTGGCAAGGGGAGCAAAGACAAGAGGACGATCGATTACACCGTGTCCTGCCGTCCACGGATGCTGGGGATGCCGAGGCCCACACGCGAGAGGCCAGGCCAGGTCAGGTGCACATGTCCGGCTCCACCGGGAGCTCAGATCAGATGCAGGCTCCAGCTCTTTTGGGGGGTAGAATTTGTAACCAATTTGGAAAGTGATAGAGGACCCAGTTCCAGCACTTCCTGGCTGTGTGAACCTGGGGGGTTCCCATAAGACCTATTTCCCAGAGGGTAAAAAGAGGGCAGACTCACCTGCCCCGCCTTCTTGGGGCTTGAAGGTTTCCCAAAGGCAATATGTATTTTGCATGATCCTAGTGATAGAAGACAAATCCGGATGGAGCTTGAATGGACATTTTTATTCTAACAGTCACTCGTTAATTTTACGTGCATCCGAAGATGTACGTGTACGCTGGGCTTCCCACAGGAGTCCGCCTGGGCTCTGAGGTCAGCCAGACCTGGGTTCAAATCCTGGAGCTGCCCCTTGTTCACTGTGGATCTGAGCAGTCTCTGGACCCTATTTTCGGAGGCTCTCAGAGGCTTTCCCTGCAAAACAGCAACAGGAGGTCCCAGATGCCCAAGAGAAACTGTCATCCTCATGGTACAGGCGGGGAAACTGAAGCAAGGGGGGGTGGGTGATGATGATCCTACCACTAGTAAGAGGCGGAGACGTGCCTCAGACTGGGGCCTTGTGATCACTGAGCTCCAAGGCCATCCACAGTAAACCAGGCTGCCCCTTTAAAAGAGAATCCAGAGCCAGGCGTGGTTACGCCTGCAATCCCAGTACTTGGGAGGCTGAGACAGGAGGATCACAGGTTTGGGGCCAGCCTCAGGAACTTAGTGAGCCCCTGTTTCAAAAGAGAAAATAAAACAGGGCTGGGAATATAGCTCAGTGGTAGAGCGCCTCTAGATTCAGTCCCCAGTATGAGAGAGGGAGGGAGGGAGAGAGAGAGAGAGAGAGAGAGAAAATATGAATGCAGGGATCTACGAAGCTGCCTTCCTTGGGTGAGTGCTCATAGCATGACCACGTGCCGGGCACTGAGCTGGTCACTGGGACACGCTGTGAGTAAGTGGAATACACTCCCTGCTCTTGCGGAGTGGGGGAGGAGGGGAGAAATGCTACAACCATTGAATGGCTGTGGGGAAGCTCTCTGATGGGCGGTCAGGGAAGATCTCTCTAAAGAGGAGACGTGAATGATCAGAAGGGACCAACATAGGGGAGGTTTAGGGAAGGGAATTTCAGGAAGACTTAGCAGCTAGTGCCAAGGCCCGTGTGGGGAGCAGGCTTGGCGTATTCAAGGGACAGAAAGAAAGCTGGGGTGACTGAAGCGTGATGAAGGAGACAGTGGTTTAAAAAAATAAGCAAAAACAGATGGCGTAGGATTTTTTAGCCCAAATAAAGAGGTTTTTGTTTTGTTGTGTTGTGTTTCATTCTGTTTTGTGGTGCTGAGGATTGAACCCAGGGGCATTCTACCTCCGATCTACACCCCCAGCCCTTTTTTATTTTTTGTTTTGAAACAAGATCTCGCTAGGTTGCTGAGGGTCTCTAATCGAGGCTGTCCTTGAATCTGTGATCCTCCTGTCTCAGCCTCCAAGTACTGGGATTACAGGTGTGTGCCACCATGCCCACCTCAGATAAAGAGTTTGAAGGCTGTTCTGAGTGCAGTAGGAAGCCTTTGGAGGCTTAAGCAATTGAGTCACACAATCTCATATAAGATCACTCTGACAGCTACATACAGAGTAGATTAAAGGAGGAAATAATAGAAGCTGGGACATTAGTGAAGAGACTATTGGAGTTGTCCATGGGAGAAATGATGGTAGAAATAAAGGCTTCTGTCTACTAAAAGACACACATAGGGAAGCCCTTAGGACCATCATTCCTAATAGCCACAAACTAGAAACAAGCCGTGTGCCCATCAGCTGCAGGAGGTAGATTAAAAAAGAAATGCAGGCCGGGCGTGGCGGCGCACGCTTGTAATCCCAGTACTTTGGGAGGCGGAGACCAGAGGATCCGGGTTCACGGCCAGCCTCAGCTCTCTCGCTCTCTCTCTCTCTCCCTGTCTCTCTCTCTACTTAGTGAGGCCCTCTGCAACTTCGTGAGACCCGGTTTCAAAATAAAGTATAAAAAATAGGGCTGGGGGTGTAGCACGGAGGTAGAACGCCCCTGCGTTCAATCCCCGGTACCTCAAAAAAAAAAAAAAACCAAAGAAATGCAGTATATTCATGCAGCAGAATACTACACAGCAATGAAAAGAAATAACTACCATTATTTGCAAGAACACAGATGAATCTCCAACATAGTGTGGAGAAGTCAGGCATTCTATTGGATCCCATGTGTAGGGAGCTCTAAATGGGCAGAATTCGCCTGTGGGGATGGAGGATAGAGCATGATTACCCTCGGGTGATATTTACTGGGAAGGGATGCAAGAAAGCGTGCTGTGGGATCTGAGAAGTGCTTTATCTCTTGACTATGTGTTGGTTCTGGGAGTGTATCCATATGTAAAATTCATGAAGCTGTGTGCTTAAGATCTATGTTCTTTGTGGCATGTGTTATACTTCAATTTTAAAAGAAGAAAAGCATTCACAAAGAAAGCGAAATGAGGATAGAATGAGTCGGGCTGGCAGCCACGGAAGCAGAGAAACAGGAGTGGACTCACAGGCCTGAGCCCTCCGTCCTCCCTGAGCAACTGGGAAGAGACACCGGCCTCCTTGGGCCGTGACAGCTGCTTCCTAACTGTGACCGCGCGCTCTGCCTCGTACCTGAGACTGTCCCTGCAAACCAGGGCTGCCCCTGAAGCGCACACAGCCCAGAGAAACAAGACTTCCCAGGAGCAGTGGAAATCTATGACAAGAGGTCTGGGCTGGTGTGCGGCTGCTCCTGACCACGGCCACCTGGACCGGGGAGGCCTGGGCCGTGCAGGAGGCTCCGCTCATGGGGAAGCCGCCGGCAGCGCAGTCGTGTTTCCAACCACTTTGGGTCTCTGCTAACCAAAGTGCTTCATCAGAACTGGAAGAGCCGCAGGCACCAGGCTTTCTGTCTATTTTTAGATCTAGCAGCCTGTGCTGTGTTCCAAGTCACATCAAAATGACTGCAGGCTGGACCCCTGCTGCTCAGGGAAGCACCAGAAAGGGTCCCCGCTGGCCAAGGGGAGATGGGCGCTTGGAGTTGCTTTGTGTTCTTGCAGTAATGTTCACGAATCTTCGATATATCCCTTTAGAAAGACGAAACAAACCACGCATGGTAGCACACGCCTGTAATCCCAGTATCTGGGAGGCTGAGACAGGAGGATCACAGGTTCAAGGCCGGCCTCAGCAACTTAGCAAGCCCCTATTTCCAAAAATAAAATAAAACTGGGGATGTAGCCCAGAGGTAGAATACTCCTGGCCTCAATCCCCGCTGCCAGGAAGGAAGGAAGGAAGGAAGGAAGGAAGGAAGGAAGGAAGGAAGGAAGGAAGGAAGGAAGGACAGACTATTCCTCCCACCCTATTCACTCTTGTTCACTTAGAAATTTCAGGAAATTTTGTAAAAGCATCAGGAAGAAAAAATAAACTCTATCTATACACACATGCATGAACACAGAGTCTGCTGTTTTTCCATTTAATGATTGATCTTATCTTCCAATATCATTTAACAGCCTTCAGGCACATCAGTTTTATTAGTCCCATAACAAAATAATAATCAGCAAGGCTGCTATTGTGCACCACACACTGATCCTAGCACTTCTCCTGTCTCTATTCAGCTCCAACTCTCAGCCCGGGGGTGGGTCCCATTATTGTCACCCTCACTTTATTTTTTTTTTTTTTTTGCGGTACTGGGGATTGAACCCAGGGGCATTCTATCTCCAAGCTACACCCCCAGCACTATTTTTTTATTCTTTATTTTGAAACAAGGTCTCACTAAGTTGCAGAGGGCCTCACTAAGTAGCTGAGGCTAGCCGTGAACCTGCGATCCTCCGGTCTCAGTCTCCCAAGTACTGGGATCACAAGCATGCACCACCACACCCAGCGTCACCCTCACTTTATACATGAAGAATCTGAGGCTTGTCAGGGCTCTATCCAAAGCAAGAATACATACCGCCCTTTTTTTCTTCTTTTTTTGTGGTGCTGGGTATTGAACCCAGGGACACTGTACTTCCAAGCTACACCCCCAGACTGATTTTATTTTTTATTTGGAATCAAGGTCTCGCTAAATTGCTGAGCCTGGCCTCAAACACATGATCCTCCTGTCTCAGCCTCCCAAGTACTGGGATTACAGGCATGTGCCACCATGGCCTGGCTCAGTGCTCTCTTAAAGGCAGGTGTGTCTGACATCCAGATCTGCCCTTACCAACACACTCTACCACCTCCTGATCCCCTTTGATGACAGTGCTATAATATTTAGAAATGAAGGGCCCCTTGTCATCTATCCAGGCTGACCCATGACTTGCCATACAGATGCATTAAAGAGCATCATTGTAGCCGGGTGTGGTGGTGCACGCTTGTAATCCCAGTACTTGGGAGGCTGAGACCGGAGGATCCGGGTTCGCAGCCAGCCTCAGCTATTTAGGCCCTCTGCAACTTAGTGAGACCCTGTTTCAAAATAAAGATTAAAAAATAGGGCTGGGGGTATAGTCCAGAGGTAGAATGCCTGGGTTCAATCCCTGGTACCACAAAAAAAAATAGGGCTGGGGGTGTACCCCAGAGGTAGAATGCCCCTGGGTTCAATCCTTGGTACCACCAAAAAAAAAGAGCATCATTGTGATCAGATACCTGGCATCAGCATGACTACTCTCTCAGGCTAAATGCCTGGATGTGAGATGGTCGGTGTCTCAGTCAACTTTCTCACTGACATAATCTAAAACAACTGACCACACAACAGAGAAAAAGGAAGATGTATTTACTCTCAATTCTGGAATTTCAGAGATTCAGTCCATGTTGGGCCAGGTCTGTGGAGCTCAGGGCATGGTGGGAAGCAGAAAGAGGAAGAGAGCAAGGGCTCTGCTCTCACACCATGGAGCCAGAAGGAAGAGAGCAGCAAGCAAAGGGATTCAAAGACACAAGCACAGTCCCTAAGGCCACACCCCAGGGACCCACCTTCTCCAGCCACACCCCACCTGCCTAGGTGACCACCCAGTAAATCCATTGCAAACCCTCATGACTTCATCATATCAACTCTGAACATTAATATGTGAGCTCTTCAGGGGACACCTACAGCTAACCATAGCAGCCAGGTAGAAAGGTAAAGCCTTTTGCTGGATGCACTGCCCTCTTGCAAGGTCATGTGGTTCTCCCACAGCAGTATGGAAACTGTCACAACCCTCCTGCTTCTTAAAATCTCATCTAGGAGTCACTTCATCATCCCCTCCCCCTCTTTGAATATACCTGATACTCCATTTGTTGAAGCCAACATGGGACAATGGGCATGCATGCTTCATCTTCAATGCTGAACCACAAGCCTCACTCGTTTTTATGTCCCCAAAGACCTAGGGGTGGCTTCAGGCATTCACACTGGGAAAAGGTTGTGTCCTTGGTGTAAAGGACAGATTCTCACCTCCCAGCCTTTGCCCATGCAGCATCCTCTGCCTGGACCACTGTACTCCCCTCCCCTGCTTATCCTCATGACTTCAGTTTCAGCATCTCCTTAACACCACAACCACCTCCTCCAGGAAGCCTTCCTTGCTCCCCAGTCAGGGCGATGTCCCCCCAGTGTCCCACAGTACCATCTCCACCACCACTGATATAACATTAACCACATCTCATCAGATGTAAGCCACCATCATTATTGTGTGTAACCCTAAGAAACACCCTGACACAATGCTTTTCTTTTAACAGCCATATTGACATATACGTCTCATACCATACAATTCACACATTAAAAGTGCACAAGTCACAGAGTTGTGCAAACCAACAGTTTTAGAATATATGGTACAGCCAGTTTTAGAACATTTTCATCAACTCTAAAGAAACCCTGTCCCCACTAGCTCTCACCTCCCATCCCCCTACCCTCCATCACGAATCCAACTTTCAGTCTCTACATACTCCCTGCTCGGGACCTTGACATGATTGGAATCATACAGTAAGTGGACTTACATGGCTGACTTCATTCGCTTAGCATACTGTTTTCAAGGTTCATACACAGTGTAGCAAGTATCAGTATCAGCACTTCATTTCCTTCATGGTCAAATAGTATTCTACTGTATGGATATTTGTTGATGAACATGTGGGCTGTTCCCACATTGTGACTATTGTGCGTAATGTTGCTGTGAATGCTTGCGCGCATGTTTTCATGCAGACTTATGTTCTCAAGTCCCATGGGTATGTATCTAGGAGTTGATGCTTTCTTATCACTTAGAATTTTTATTTCTATTTATTTAAAGTCACTTTTAGATTTATTTAGACATCAATTTTTATCACATACCATATCACTATCACTCTGCATATACTTTTTTTTGGGGGGTCCTGGGGATCGAACCCAGGAACATTCTACCTCTGAGCTACCCCAGCCTTTTTAAAATTTTTTTATTTTAAAACAGGGTCTTGCTAAGTTGCTGAAGGTCTCACTAAGTTGCTGAGGCTGGCCTCAAACCCATGATCCTACTGTCTCAACCTCCCAAGTACTGAGATTACAGGCATGTGCCACCATGCCCAGTTCTTTTTTTTTTAAGAAAATAGACATGAAATACATTGACTAAGTTATTCCAAAAGCATCTTCAGTACAAAGTCTAGATGGATCCTCTCACCCATTTTTTCAGACTCTAAATGAGATTTTTTTTAAATCATAGTTGACAAGGTTTTTGTTTTCCTACGAGATTCTGTCCTCTGTGCCCTTAAGAACATTAGCGAGATGGGACTTCTGAACAGATAGCTCCCGCGTAGTTCCCAGGCGAGGCCGACCCTGTCCTGACGCTCCTCGCCTACAGTACCGTACAACACCACCGTGTACGATGCACCCCGACTTCAGAGAGGCTGATATGGGAAGAAACCCGCACCTTAAAGTCCATGAAATGTAGTACTCCCGGGCCACTCGCCTGCGTCCCACGCAAAGATCATGAGTGTTCTGAGAACAGGATTCAGCCCAGTCCACCCTTGCTGATGCACACATTCAGTCAACAGAAATGTGCGCCACACCTAGACCACTGCAATAGATTCTTACGCAAAATCTATCCAACGAATGAAAGAAAGGAGGGAGGAAGGATGGTGGCCGACGTTAGAAAACGAACTCACTCACCCCTAAGCCGGGGAGTGCCGACGGTCTACTTCATCTCTCCGGCTGTAACAAAGATCCGCTCATGCGCACAGTGGGCGTAGGAAAGCGCGTGTCACGTAGCAGGCTACTTAAGAGTATTTGCGGAATGAAAGAACAAATAAGTAGATGATAAAATAATCATTAACCTGGCCAAAATGTATTGCACACACTTCTGTGTGTGCCAGATACCATGCTGTGCACTCTACCTGTTAACTCCTTTTTTTTCCCTCGGTACCGGGTATTGAACCCTGGGGCATTGTACCTCTGAGCTACATCCCCCAGCCCTAATTTTTATTCTTTATTTTGAAACAGGGTCTCACTGGGTTGCTGAGAGTCTCACTAGGT
Source organism: Glis glis (assembly GCA_004027185.1). Classification (NCBI taxonomy): domain Eukaryota; kingdom Metazoa; phylum Chordata; class Mammalia; order Rodentia; family Gliridae; genus Glis; species Glis glis. Next base: position 19,933 of record PVJS01009818.1, read on the forward strand.
TGCTGAGGCTGTCTTTGAACCTGCGATCCTCCTGCGTCAGCCTCCAAAGTACTGGGATTACAGGCATGCACCACCACGCCTGGCTCTTAACTCCTTTTTTAATCCTTCACTTAGTCCTCCCAATAATAATATCCCCAGTTGATAAATGAGGAAATGGAGGCACAGAGCAGTGAATGAATGAATGAATGAATGAATGCAGGAACAAATGAATGTTTACCTACCTGGGTTAAAATCCCAGACATTCAGTTTCCAGAGGAACAAACCTGGTCAGTCCCTTCATCTCTCTAAGCCTTATTTTCCTGTGCAAATCACCTGAACTGGGCTGGGTGGGGCCGAAGAGGAAGTGAGTCGTGTATTAGCAAGCACCCAGCTCAGGTGAGTCCTGTGTTAGCAAGCACCCGGCTCAGGTGAGTCCTGTGTTAGCAAGCACCCGGCTCAGGTGAGTCCTGTGTTAGCAAGCACCCGGCTCAGGTGAGTCCTGTGTTAGCAAGCACCCGGCTCAGGTGAGTCCTGTGTTAGCAAGCACCCGGCTCAGGTGAGTCCTGTGTTAGCAAGCACCCGGCTCAGGTGAGTCCTGTGTTAGCAAGCACCTGGCTCAGGTGAGTCGTGTGTTAATAAAGCACCTGGCTCAGGTGTGAACCAGCAAGTGAAGGGCGGCCCGTTGATGTGAAAATGCCCTCACTGCTTGGCTGGGTAACCGTGGGCAAGTACCATGTCTCTGAACTTTATTTTCTCATCAGTAAAATGGGGACGAGTTCCCTACATCCCCAAGGTGACAGCGAGGAGGCTTCAATTCACACATGCAAACCCCCGAGCTCAGCTGGTGACTGCCTTAGAGAGAGCCTGTGTGACACGCGGTCCTGCTTTCCAGGAAAGCGGAGAGCCCCACCGGCTCCTCCCACTCGAGGCCACGCAAGGCCAACCCAGCCGCGCCAGCGACGCCAGCCTTGCGAACTGCCAGACAGACAGCCTGGCAGGACCCAGGGGCGCACTGTCTTCTCCCAAATGAATAAATCATTGCGGGAGAGCCGTGTGCATCCCACCCGCATCCATAAGGATCTGAATTATATATAACAAGGCAGCAAAAGCAATTTATCCCAGGCACGTGCAAGTCATAAAATGGGAGTTTTCGGGCGCCTGAGACGATTTTCAGATATTGCAGTTTTTATCAAAGCAATAAAGGTCCACCAAAGGATCACCCTGCCCCCCGAGTCCAGATGCCTTAATCAGGTTTATTATCAGAGGAGAGTAATCACACCCTCCCTCCCGGTTCTGCCACCTTCCCTGTCTGCCCACCTGACGCGGCTGCTCAGGGCCTCCGGGATGTGCGGGTGAGCTGCCGAGAGGATCTACCTTCACAGGGGACCATCTGCTAGGGATGCCTGTGCTCCACATCCCTGGAGGCAGAGAGAAGAGGGAGGGGATTGCAAGAAGAGAAAATGGTGTGGCAGCAGGAGCTCTACACTGCAGCTCGGGAGTCCCACCTCCGCTGCTGGTTACAGGTGGGGAAACTGAGGCACTGTCCAAGGCATGAGGAGAGAGGAAAGGAGCTGGGATGAGAACCCAGTAAGGCTTGGCAGGCATTTATGGAGCGCCGGCTGCATGCCAGCACGAGGAATGCGAGGTGGAGAGGGCTCTGCATGTGCGACCTTCTGGCTGCCTCTCCACCCGCCTTTGCAGCAGTCGCGTCCATCCCCAGGCTCGGCCGCACAGGCACCGGTGCAGGCCATCTCAGGGCGGGGGACTTGCTGGTCCTTCTGCCTGGAGCACGGCGCCTCCAGATCTCTGCATTGCTGGCTCCCTCGCCTCCCTGTCTCTGCGCAGACGTCACCTTCCCCGAGAGGTCTTCCCTGACCTCCTTGTCACGCCGGGAGGCGCCTGCCCTGCCACCGTGCTCGGTCACACTGTCACACATCGGGTTCTCCTGAAGCAAACGCAGAGATGGAGTGAGGGCTGCAAGATGCTTCCCAGGGACCTGCCTCTGGGAAAGAAAGGGGAGGAGTGGACAGGGCAGGGGGACATCCACTGCCACGGGCTCCACACAGCCTCGTCCGCAGCAAGCTTCACCCCTCGTGTCCCAAGCCAGACTGAAACGCTGGGCCTCTGCTCCCCTGCCTCAGTCACTGCGGGGAGACTGGCCTGGGACAGGTGTGAACTTGAGCGAGGAGACACGGGGATGCTGCTTGCTGACCACGCTCCCTGCAGCTGGCCGCAAGTCCTCCCTTGGAGGTGGGTGTGGGCGGTGCATCTCCCAGCCTACAGCATCCCTCCTCCTGCTTTATGCTTCTTCCCAGGACTTTCCATCACCTGGCTCTGTCCGTATCTATCCTGAGGCTTTCAAAGATAGAAGCAATGGCTGTCTTGTTCTCACAGCCTCGAACAGTACACAGCACATAGCAGATGTCCAGCAAATACGTGCTCAATGAGTGGACAACTGAATGACCAACCTCCCATCACTGCTCTGTATTTAATAGAGAGGACTGGCTGGCCGACAGACAACTACATTTCTGCCTGGTGAGCTCTGCCAAGGGGACATCCCAGGGGCAGCGAGCGGCCTCGCCCAGCCTGGCGTGGGCAGGTCCAGGGAGGCTGTCTGAGTCCAGGTCCTCAGCTATTTCCACTGTGCCAGGGAAGCCAAACGGTGCTGCGGGCTCCCGCTACTCCATCACCTCGCTGTGCCCATGCACGGTCACTTAACGATTTCACGTTTTATATGTCACCTCTCCAGCCACGCTGAGCCCAGACAGCGCATCTCACACTTCTTTTCTTTATCTCCTCAATGCCGAGTGTGGTGTTTTGTGCACCACTGATGCTCACTGAACAATTACAGAATGCATGAATAGGGGCTTTAAGGTGGAAGCTCTGGGAGATCAGGTTTTCTGAACTCCAGTTGCAACACAAGGTCTATAAAAATAAAAACAGCAATCGCTTAGTGAGCACCACTTCCGGCTGGATACTGTGCCAAGCACCTTGCATACACTGGCACTGTCAATCTTAATGGCGGCCTAGAGGAAACTGAGTTTCCTCAAAGTTTCCTCATTACAGATGAGGAAACTGAGGCTCGGAGCAGGGGAAATATCTGCCCAAGGTCACGCAGTTGGTGTGTGGTAGAACTGAGAAACAAGCCTGAGCTGAGGTTCTTTACCATTATCCCGACCTCTTGAGCATAGTGGGCGGCTTGTTTAAAATGTGGATAGAATCCTCACCTCTGGGATGGGAGGTCAAATATCTCCATGAACCTGAAATCGCGAGGACTTCTGTGTATTCAGGAGGGCAAGGAGCAGGACAATGGTACTCAGCCCTGTTCGGTCTCATCTCTGCAGCAATTTCAAATGTCTCCTCTTAGCCATCAGCTGTTTCTCCACCAGAAGAAAGAACCAGCAAGCTGTCTCCCAAAGAGACGCATGCGACTGCGTGAACACTGAGCGATTCTACCCAGAGCCTTCCAAACACAGGAACCTGACTTTCTCATCACACACATCTCTCAAGGCTAGACTCACATTATCCACATTAGGAGACTGATGTGTAAACCACCTGACAATGTATTCATTCACAAAGAGAAATGACTATAGCAGAGAATGGTTCAGAAAGTGTACAGGACCAGCACTTTCTCTCCTAAGAAGACCAGCCTGGGGAAATAAATGTAATCTGGCCTCCTAATGAACACAATTGGCACAAAGAGAGATGGATGCATTCGTCAGATGTTTAGTGGCACTAGACAGAAATGGCTGGGAGCAAGCTTCTCACAGAAAGGATAGTGCAGGCAGGATCAGAATGTCCAAAGATCTCCAGTTGCTCCCAAAAGGCCATCGTCAACCCCTTTCCCAAGGCTGCTTCACACCACCGTGAAGGGATGAAAATATACTCACTTCCCTTGTAACTAGAATAACAAAGGGCTATTCATTGGCCACATCTGGCCAATGAGACCTAAGGGCAAATCTTTCCAGGGTTTCTGGGAAGCTCTGTGGCTTCCTGGTGAAAGGGACAGAGAAATGAGAAGAGTTCATGGCAGGCACCACCTTCTTTCTGCTTTAAACATGGATCTGATGACGAGCTGCAGCAGCCGTGTTGCAACCATGCGATTACAACCATGAAGAAGATGAAAAGCCAAAGTGCCGAGGACTGCGAACAGACAGGGAGAAAGAGCATGGAAGATGGACAGCACCACTGATCTCCTGCACCAAGCCTGAAACTTCCTACAGAAGAGTCAATGTCTTTGCTGTTTCCACCACTGTTCCAGTTATCTGCTGCACTATTAAAATCACCCCAATGTTGGACAAAGGGAGGTTGGATTTGACCAGTGCACACTGCAGGCATGTATGGAAATATCATACTGGACCCCATTAATATGTACAATAAATACATGTTAATCAAAAAGAAAAAATCACCCCAAACCTTCATGACTTAAGCATTTATTACCTCTCGTCATTCTGTGAGTTGGCTGGGCTCCGCTGGGAGGTTTTTTGCTCCCCACTGACTGGGGCTATGGTCATCTGGAGGTTGAGGTGTCCTGCAATGCCCTCTCATCTGGTCGCAACTGGCGCTGAATGGTGGCTGGGAGCTTGGCCTCTCCATATGCCTCGGGCTTGTCTCAGCCCAGAAGCTGGGTTCCAAAAGGGAGCCTTGCAAGTGTGCAAAAGTGGAAGTTGAGTACCACTGGCAGCCCGGCCTTGGAAACGATACTGCATCACTCCACTTCATTCTGTTTTTCAAAGCCAGTCAGAGGGCGAGCCCAGATTCAAGGGGAAGAGAAAGCAACCTCATAAGAGTAGGAGTGGGAAGACGTTCCAGCCACCTTTAACCGATCACAGTGATCAATCCGCTCTTACACAACCCGTAAGTGCATGCACTTCTCTAAATCAAGCCTTGCCACAGGAGCAAGAACTAGTCCAAGACTGGGATCTCCAGTCCACTGGAAGAGCTGTTTGCAGGTCTCTCTCCTCTGGCCTCCCTGGTGGGCCGTGGGGAATACAGTTTTCCTTTAAATATGTTAATGCATTCAATTGCATGACAACCAAGTCTTGCAGGCTTGGGAGCCATCTTTAAGGTGATTTTGTATCGCTCTGCTTTGATCTATAATATATCGACTTCATGATTTAACTCTCAGAAGGCAATCTTCGCTCCCCGTGTTTCCCGGAGTTTGAGAAAACATTTCCATAGCGCCCTAGACCTGGCAGCAATGTTCATCAAGACGATGATCTTGCCCGGCCAGCACACGGGATTGTTGAGAGAATCAGAAGGGAGGACAACGGGAAAGGCGTCTCGGAACAGTTAAAAGGGGGTATTGTTGTTATTATTATCACAATCAAATAGGCATTTATGTAGGTTATGACTCTTGTGATAACAAGTGACTAAACCCCAATTCAAACCAGCGTCAGCACAACACAAGTGTGGCCTGAAAGTCGGTGGATTTCCAGGCATGGTGGGATCCAGCAACTCAAATACAGTCAGCAGGACCTATTTTCTCAACACTTCTCCAGTCTGATCGCCGCTGGGTCACTTCATGTCTCAACAGGATGGCTGCCAGTAGCTTTGGGTACATGTCCTCTCAGATTATCTTTTCCTAATGGTTTACACAGAAGTCTTTCAGCTGACGCTTCCTGGCCTCAGTTGGGCAACATGGCCATCCCATAACTAATTCTGGCTTTTTTGTGGGGTTTTTTTTTTTGTGTGGTACTAGGGATTGGACCCAGGAGCATTCTACCTCCAAGCTACACCCCCAACCCTATTTTATTTTTTGTTTTGAAATAGGGTTTTGTTGGGTTGCTGAGAGTCTCACTGCATTGCTGAGGCTGGCTATGAACCTGCAATCCTCCTGCCTCAGCCTCCCAAGTACTGGGATCACAGGTGTACCCCACCACGCCCAGCTTAACTAATCATCCTATCTGATTGGCTAGGACTGGGTTGCGTGATGACCCCAGGGCTAAAGATTGGATCAGTTCTGCCCACATTACAGAGATTGAGAAAATTTCGGGTATTGTCAACAAGACAGGGGTGATTACTTGCCCTGTGTGTGTGAGATAGTAGATGGACACTGGGTGAGGGCACTGGAGACAGTCAACGCCTTGGACCTGCTGGATTACTGGGCTGTGCTTCTGACCCGTCGTGACCTCAGGGACCCTCTCCATGTTGTGTCATTTCACTATCGAGTCATCGAGGTATCTAGCTAACTGTGAGTCTAGATTCTCGAGGGTGAACCTGATTGGTCCAACTCATGTCCATTTCATCAAGTCTAGTCCTTGGCCAGCCTATGGAATAGCTGGCCTTGGGTCCTGAGCCACCCCTGATCCATGAACCTGTGGTCTGGGGAGAGGTGACACATGGAAAGAAACATGGATGCCGTGGCTCACCACCAGTAAGCAGAGTGCACAGATGTGAAGAGAGAAGCAGGTAAGTGAAGTTACTGCGGCGGGAAGTAGAAGACCGCGCGGCCTGTGAGAGAGAAAGAAGAACTTTTCTTTCTGGCTTTCCCTGGGACTTTCCATACCTGGGAGGAAACTCAATCTTGGTAGAAGATGTTTAAAGTTATTCTTAATACTAAGCCCACTTTTGTGAGAGTGTGTGTGTGTGGTACTGGGGATTGAACCCAGAGGTGATCTACCTATGAGTTACACCTCCAACCCCTTTTATTTTTTTTTTTGTTTTGAAACAGAGTCTCACTAAGTTCCTGAGGGTCTTGCTAGGTTGCTGAGGCTGGCCTTGAACCTGTGATCCTCCTGTCTCAGACTCCCGAGTACTGGGATTACAGGTGTGCGCCGCCACACCCAACTTAAACCCATATTTTCATGGCAAATTGTGGAGGAAGAAGGGGTTTGATTTAGAAGGTTGTCTTAAAAAAAATGAAACTAAACCTTATAAAAATAACAAAATTCAGGTTACCATTTCAACCATGCATGGGTTCTGATAAAGAACAGAAATGAATTAAGTAGTGAATTTTGGGAGTATAATTTTTCTGACAAAATCCTTCACTTTAGGTTTGGCTTCCATAGCATGATAGCAAAAGGGTCGTTTAAAAAAATATCCAAGGGCTTTACCAATTTTTCCTAAGGCCTTCTTGGATCTTTTGATATTTAAATCTTTCCCTTTTGAAGTGTTCACTGTGTCCTGTTCCTTGTCACTTTTTTTTCCCTTCAACTTTTAACTGTTCTCGGGATGATAAGAAAAATATTGAATAACCAGTATGATATAGACATCAACCAATCAGAGCGGTCGCCATGACAACCGGCGTGCCTGAACCCTGTGGTTTCCAACAGAATATCAACGCTGACTCTTCTAAGGCTACGGGATCTCACGGGCCTTCTGCGAGTTCGTCTGTTCTTCAAGAACGTTTCAACATCATTTTCATCAACGTCATGGAATCCTGCATCCTAGGCAAGATTTTCAATCAAACATTTGCAGCCAGATTACGTTGTATGTGCACCAGGGTCAGACGGGAGACGAGAGATGGATTCTCTTTGACAGGACTCGCTGGTTGTAAGAAACAGCGATCCATTCAAGGACATGTAACGGGCATTCAGAATGCAGGGAGCCCTTGAGACTGAGCCTACAAGGAGGTTGAGGTGATAGAAAAAGAGTCACGCTAGTCTTGAGTGGGGAAGAACATCTAATCATTACAATTTCAAATAGTTGAAATTGCGTAATTATTGAAAAGAGTTTTATGATGCCTGCTTCTCTACACAGCTGCATAGCCACAAGGATGCTGGTGACAACACAGTAATGAGGGCCCCTTGAACTTGGTCTTTGAACTAGCTTGCGCAGGTTTACCTTTCTTGCAACCAATGAACATCTCAAAGGACGATCAGGATTTACAAAAAGGGTCACCAGATGGTTTCAACAGAAAAATCAGACCCAACTGTGGGGTGGGGGATGTGATAACCATGTATGGGTCTGATATTTTCTGAATCTGATTCTCAAACAAAGTGTTCAAATACCAGCTTGTATGGTCAAACTAGATAGCCTATTTCTAAGATTCAAGACGAGTTTTCCTGCTCTGCTGTGGATGTTAACTCATGATCTAGTCACCACCCTGTGACCCAGGTATGGGACTTGCCTACTAATCATGTGACAGGAAACATAGTAAACACACAGGAGAAGAAGAAGCAGAGGAATTGGTGAAATTCCCCATCTTGTCTCCTTACCGAGAATTTGGATCTGGCCCTCGGATGCAGGAGTCAGGGCTGGGATGGTTATAGGTCACTGGGCCTCTCCCACCCCCAGTGTTGAGGCACAACAGCAAGGATTTAATGTTCTGCAATGCTAATTAACTCAAATCAGGCAAAGGTTTGGCCAAATCAGAAATAGCTCTAAAAATGAACTTGTAAATTCTGTAGAATGCAAATTCCTAGTAGAACTGTGAATTCTTTAATTAACATCTAAACACACATCCTTCCCTGCCTTGAGTCAGAGCTTTCTCGATCTTGGAGAGAGAAGAGCAATAGAATCCAAAGCTTGAGAGCCAAAGAAATAATTGGCTCTCAAAAAGTATTGTGGGGGAAAAGCTGAGGTCCTGGAGCCAGATAAGCATGGGCAAAGCTTGGCCCTGCTGCTCACTGGTGCTTGATTTGGGGCAAGTCAACCTGTGTGTGCCTAAGCTGTCTCGCCTACAAAGTGAGGACAGTAATATCTACCTCAAGGGGATGTCATATTAAGTATCGGGTATTTTCAGGATTAGCACATAATGAATGTTTAAGAGTTTTTATGAATCCAGCCCAGTGGTGAAGACCTGCCATTTCTTTCTCCTACCAGGCATCTGTTGTGACTTGAATATGAAATGTTCCCCCAAAGCCCCTAAGTGAAGGCAAAGCAGCGATGCTCATGGGGGATGACTGGCCTGGGAGGGCTCTAGCCTCATCAGTGGCTTCATCCACTCAATGGATTAATAATTTGGATTACTGGGTGGTAACTGTAGGCAGGTAGAGTGCGCTGGAGGAAGTCGGTCACTGGAGGGTGTGGCCTTGACCAAATCTGTCCCTGGTCTCTTCCACTCTCTCTGCTTCCCACCTTCCACGGGTCAAGCGACTGTCCTCTGCCACGCCCTGCCGCCATGATGGTTCTGCCTTGGGGCTGGCCAACCACGGACTGCAATGTGACACTGAGCCAGAGAAACCTTTCCTCCTCCAAGTTGTGCTTGTCGGGTGTTTTGGTCACAGTGGCACAAAGCTGACTAACACAACACTCGTTATGGTTCTGTCTGCTAACAGCCCCTTGGGTTTCCTTTGAGGAACCTGCCCCTCTGCTCATAGAACGGTTCACGTGGGACTAAATAGACCCACCTCCAATTCCAGAGCTAAATCTGTGCCTTAGTTTATTAGAGTTACCATAACAAAGTCAACAGACCGGGTGGCTTAAACAGCACAAGGTCATATTCTCGCAGTTCTGGAGGCCAGAAGCCCAAGGTCACGGTATGGGCAGAGCGGGTGTCTTCTGCGTCCTCTCTCCTTGGCTTGCAGATGGCCGTCTTCACCCCGTGTCTTCACATGGTCTCCCGCTGTGCCTGTCCGTGTTCTCATCTTCTCTTCTTATAAATACACCCATCCTATTGGGTTAGGACTCACCTTACTGACCTCGTTTAATCTTTATTACCTCTTTAAAGACCCTATTTCCAAATACAGTCACATCCTGAAGTACTAGGGTTTAGGGATTCAACATATAATTTTGTGGGGGAACATAATTCAGTTGTATACCATAACAATTTGTGATACAGACCTGGCTAAAAGATTCCCCTCTCTATAATCAGAGTGATTGATTCAAACTTGGACAATTTTTTTTTAAGCACAGAGAATTTTTTCATCTCCACAATAGTGCATTGTGAAGATAATGTGGAGTGGAGTTGCTGGAGTCACTATGTAGGAAAGGCCAATATAGAAGAAACAATAGAGAGATGGAAAGAGACTGAGTCCTGGTGTCATTATATGAGCCCCTGGATCCAGCTGAGCCTGAAGCAAGACCTTTTAACAAAAAAGAAAGTTTGCAGTTTGAACGAGTTTGTTTCAGGTATTTGTCACTTGAAACCAAAAAAGTCTTGACTAGTATAGCCCCTTCTCACTTATTAAGATACTTATAGATTCTACAAAATTAAGAAGAAAATGAGAGACTTAAGGAACACAGTTGGGACATGAAACATAGAAAAAATTAGGTGGGTGGCCATGAACAGATAATACAGGAATCAGCATATTTAAGAACAGAGGTATCTCTTTAACTTAGCCTAATATAAGAAAACTCCACTCTACATAGTAGTTAAAGCAAGGACCTCTTCACTCTGCTATGGGCTGCCTGGAGGAGGCAGCAGCAATGTCTTGTTTAGATGCAATGGATCTCTGCTGCCCAGCATGAAATTGGTACTTTAAAAATATTCATAGACCCAAATGGGCTTACTAAGAAATCTTTTGCATTTTACGATGCAACATAGACCTTCTTCAAATAATGAATTGGCCATTGTATTATATTTGCAAATTCCCAGGACACTCATTGAAGAGTTATATTGATAATCAGATAGCAGTGGAGTATTCATTTTAATAAGTTCTAATAACTCAGAGAGGAAACTTTTGGTGTGTCCCGTCACCATTAGCTGACCTGTAATGGGCCCTTTCTTGGCCTGCAGATCACATGATGGTTCTCCATTGCTATCGGAAACTGCTCTGCTGAGGACCACAGCCCCTTGGGGAAGGGGAAGGATTATGCTTGTGGCAGTAAATGAAAGCATGCGGTAGGGGTCTTTCCTAATTGGATTATCAGGTAATAAGAGCCTTGGACAAGAAAGACTGCTCCTCTTGGTGATGGCGGAGGACTCTCGGAACCAAAGGAGGAGGTGGCACGTGGCTTTATCCTGTCCACCTCTCCCTCACTGAATGACTGACATTCTTCCCGAAAACAAAAGCCCGCCATATGCTTACCAAGCTGTGAGCTTATCCCCAGCCCAACTGAAAGGCTGTTAAACAAATACCCTCTTTATTCATTTCTAGGGAAAAAAAATACTATGCCGTCCCTCCCATCCCGAGAAACTCAACCAATTTTCACAAATAGAAAAATGGACCCACTGAACAATGAGAATAAGTTTATATCAGTAATAAACAATCTGATATTAAATAAATGTGATTTGTGCATAGAATGTAATGTAATGAGAATTTATGTATTTGCCAAAGGACGAAGAGAAGACTTGATGGTGGATGGAGATTGGCAGGAAAAAAGTACAAGGGAGAAATTATTTGAAATGTGCATTCTTATTTCTGCACTATTTTCTTTACCAACTTTTCAGCCTTCATGGGGTTCATGTTTATCTTATGCTCAAGCTGCATATAAAGATAAAAAGTCATAGCATAGAACAGGGTTCATAAACTGCAGCTCATGGGCCACATATACCTGCCCGTTTCATTACATACTAGCTATGGCCGTTTTGCGCTGAAACAGTAGGGTTGAGTAATTGCAACAGAGACTAAACGGCCTGAAAAGCCTAAATATTTTCTATGTGGCCCTTTGCAGAAGGAGTTTTCTAAACTGGCATTAAAAAATAAATAAATAAAAATAAAACACCTTCAAGGTAAATAAAGGAGAGTGCTTCACTCCACAGCACAATGAAACAGCCCATGCACCCAAGAGTGTAAGTGAGCTGTAGAAGATATAACCCCCTTTTCATGTCTCTCATTTGTCCCATGTATGCAAACCAAAAGGTTTTGGACTCATTCAAACACGCACACAATTTAAATTTATCCCATATGGTACTGTCTGTCTCGAAGCTGTCATGCACACACTGGTGACCATGTCTTTGCCTAAAATTGCAACATCAAAATTCTTATACCACACTTGTTTGGTGTTTGGGGGGCAAAAGTATCATTCCAATAAATCAAAGGAAAAAGAGCAATTGTGTGGACAATAGTATAGCTTTCAAAGAATCATTATAATGGAAAGACATTTATGAACAGTCTGTATGTGAGTTAAATCTGTTTTTTCTAGATTAGTGCTTCTCAACTCCAGTACTGTTCACTGTGGGGTGGTTAGCAGCACCCCCCATTCTCCATAAAATAAATTCCAATAGCACCCCCATCTCCAACTGTGGCAACCAAAAAGGCCTCCAGACAGTGCCAGATGTCCCCTGGGGGCAGAATCGCCCCAGTTGAGAACTACTGGTCTAGACAATGTGCCCTTCACCCCAGCACACCCAGCTGCTCACTGTTCTACCTCCCACTAATCCCACTCCCCGCCCCACCCGCCCCGTTGCATAATGTGATGTGTCAGAAGACAATGTAACTGGGCAAAGACTGGCGTCTACATTTACATGGTGCCTACTTACCAGAGGCAGGACAAAGTGGTGGATAAAACTGAAAACTACGGGTTTGGGGTGTAGCTTACCGTCAGAGCACATGCTTAGCATGCACAAGGCTCTGGGTTCAGTCCCCAGCACCAAAAACAGAAAATAAAATCCCCGAAAACTCAGAGCCAATCCCAAGTTCGAATCCTTCCTCTGCTACTTACTGACTGCCTTGAGCAACTCACATGACATTCTGGGTTTGTAAAATGGTGATAAGACAGGATTGTCAGGAGGATGGAGTTCATACCAGCAGAGCTCATGCGAGGCTTTTACTTATTAACTTGCAATGGCACAGGTACACAACACACAGATATGAGCTCATATTCTTTATTGTTACTGATCAGATTCATCTTGTTTTAAGTTCCCCTCTATCACAAAGAGCTACAGTTACAAAAAGAAAAAAAAACAGGAGGAGGGTTCGAGGGGTGGCAGAGATAATTAATGCTCACAGAATACCCAGGTGCCACTCTGAATTGCCCAGCCTCCCTTGCAGCTAGGTTTGAGCCAACTGGTTTCTGACAAAAGGGAATGTGAGCAGGAGTCATGCTTCACTTCTGGTCCAGGGTTCTCACAGGTCATAGCTTCTTCCCACCCTCTCTTTCTCTGCCATGGCAAACCTGGAAGCGTTGTTATGTCTGAAACTGGAAGGTCTAAGATTTCATGCTACTGGAATTTAAGAAGTTAGCCTGCCAAAGTTTACACACACACATACACACACACATACACAAACAACACACAAATCAAATATATACATCACATACACACAAACACACACACCACACACATAGACACCACACAAATATACATTACATGCACACCATACATACTCACACAGACACAAACACACCACACACTGACCACAGAAGACAGCACACCCCTACATTAGGGACACAGAAGGTTTGTTGCACATAAAGAGTAGTGATAGTCCCCACTCCCCACACCCCAGTCTCCTCGGTCAGCACAATGTCCACCTGTGCATGCAGTGGCCCACCTCAGGAGAACACTGAGCCAGGGCACTCTGAGCCTCTGCCAAGCAGTGGGCAGCATGCCCATCCTCCTCTATGGAGAGAGATGCCTCTTCACCCTGGAAAGCAGGCAAAGGTCTCTCCCAATAGGGGAAGGAGTTTCCCGGTTCATTACCTGTTATTGCTTGAGGACTATGTAGGTCCCTTTTCCCCTCCCCTTGTTCTCTCTACTCCCCACCATCATGCCCTAAGGACCCATAGCCCCAGCTCCTGCTTGGCAGCTGGTGTAAATGAACTACATATGCAGACTGAAATATATACAGGCCCATATGCAAATAAGCCTTTCATCCCCTCCGTGTTGCAGGTCAGGTGTTTAGATCGTAGCAGTGGGGGCGGCTGGCTGAAACGTTACCCTGGAACGTAAGCAAATCTGCTCCCTAGGAGGAGGGGACTTCACTGCCCCAGAATGTCTCTAGGGAGGATAAAGTTTCCTATCTTCTGCTTGTTATTCAGCAATCCTTGAACACATCCTGTCAGTGATTTGACTGGGAAGGCTTAGACTATACAAAAACACAAGAAATCCAAGGGAAATTGTCTCTGAGCAGATACGTGTTGGGATGATGGCCCGCAGGGTAGAAGGAGCGTGGACCCCTGAGTCACAGATGGAGGAGGCCCTGCTAACCCACATCAGACTTTATGTGAGCAAAGATAAACTTTATTATCATCACCATTATTATTATTAGTGGTGGTGGTACTAGGGATTGGATCCAGGGGCATTCTACCTCTGAGCCACACCCTCAGGCTTATTTTATTTTTTATTTTGAAACAGGGTCTCACTAGGTTACTGAGGGTCTCAATAAGTTGCTTAGGCTGTCCTTAAACCTGCAATCCTCTTGTCTCAGCCTCCCAAGTACTGGGATTACAGGCATGCACCACCATACTCAGATAAAAGATAAATTTTAAAACAGATAAACTTTTGTGCTACTCAACCACTGGGATTTCAGGTCTTTTCTGTGACAGCTAGAAATAATTATCCTGACTAAGAAAGATGACTTTAGTGTACATTAAATCAATTATACTTATAAAAGAAAGACAGTATGTAATAAGCTCCAGTTGATAATGGTGCAGGTAGGATGTGGGAGAGGACAGGAGATGACACAGAAGTCATCACCTTACTAGTGCCAAATAAAAAGAATTTGAGAGACGAGCCACAGCCATCCTGCCGCACATCCCCCAGTCTCAGCACATCCAAATGTCATTAGTCCACCTGGTTCGTGAACATCCATACCAGAGCCAACACTGTGAGTGACTTTCACACTAGTTTAGACATTTTCAGATCATTTTAAGCTCAATTACAGCTAAACCAATAATACACCCCAAACATCATGATTGGAAAGTCACCAGCAAAGCCCGCTAATTGTATTTGCCACGTCTTCATCATATTAGTACAGTCCTAAGTACAACATGATCTTCCCAGGGGAAAACCATTCACAAGGCCAATTTCTTTAGAGCGAGACTTTCATATCACATCAGTTTGGAACTAATGTGTCTCGGGAAATAAACTGTCAGATCAATAACATTTGCAACAAGGAAATATTTGGAACAAATAGCAGAATAGAGCCTGCAATCAAGATGGACATGATCCGCGCCTGACACTCGGAAGCCGCAACGACTCAGAACTTCCGGGATTTCCCAAGGGGTCAGTCTGGGGATTCTGATCACATTCCCTGCCAAGACACAAAGGCCTCATGGGATTGCTTCACAGCACTTTCCTGAAAAGTTTACTCTATCATTGCTAATTTGGAAAAAGCAAATAGCATTTATTAAGTTCCTTCTGTATTCCAGGCTTAATGCTTTAAACAATGCATACAGAAATAAGCAATCTTTATGGTAGTCCAACAAGAGGTCCCAACTCTGGTTCTGAAGCTCCCTAAAGCAAGTCCTTCACTTCTCTGGGTCTCAGTTTCCAAGTCTACACAATGGAAATAACAATAGCTACTTCCCAAGGATGCTCTGATACGTAAAGTGTCTCGCTTAGTGCACGGCACACAGTAGGTTCTCAACAACAACAAAAATAGTTACTGCCGTGACTCTCTAAGTACTTCTTTTTAACTGAAGTCAGCAAATGTTCATTGAACAAATTATTGTCCCCCTCAACTGGGCCAGTTGAGGGCAATAAGATGTCTAGATGCCAATCTAAATTAACTTAATAATTCTTCCTTCCAAAAATAAAGAGCATGTCACTTTGGTTTGGAGGTAAGAGAAAGACATTGCCAGCTTCTCTTCTTTATTTTTTTTTTCCTTTTTTAGGAGAATCCCTTGATCTAACCCCTATGGTCTGAATATTTGTGTCCCCAAAAAATTCTTGGGGAAAATCTAATCCCCAACATGATGGAATTAGGAAGTAGGACGCTGGAAAGCAGAGCCACCATGAATGGGATGAGTGTTCTTATAAAAGTATCCTCAGAGAGTTGCCTTGCCCCTTCCACCAGATGAGGACACAGCACACGAAGGCCCCACCTAGGAGGCAGAAAGCTCTCCAGACTCCTTGATCTTGCACTTCCCAGCCTCCGCAACTGTGAGAAGCAACTTGCTGATGTTCATAAGCTACCCAATTTATGATATTTGGTTTCAGTCACCCAACCGAATTACAATATTAACCTAGCATTCTGTATCAGAAAAGATTGAAAATAAAGAAGGAAAGTTAAAAAACCCAAAGAGTGAGAAGTATTTAACAATTCATAGAGTCGAGATTACTTTTTTTTTCGGTACTGGGGATTGAACCCAGGGGCGTTCTACCTCTGCACTACGCCCCCGGCCCTATTTTTTATACTTTATTTTGAAACCGGATCTCACAAAGTTGCGGAGGGCCTCACTAAGGAGAGAGAGAGAGAGAGAGAGAGAGAGAGAGAGAGAGGCAGGGAGAGAGAGAGAGAGAGAGAGAGCTGAGGCTGGCTGCGAACCCGGATCCTCCAGTCTCTGCCTCCCAAAGTACTGGGATTACAAGCGTGCGCCACCACACCCAGCTTGAGGTTACTTTTGAACCAAGTTAAGCCTGGGTTTGAATCCTAGATCTGCTACCAGCAGCATGACTTTGGGAAAATGGCATAATTTTTCTAAGCCATGGTTTGCTCTCTGCAAAATGGCCACACCACCTGCCTTAAAGAGTTTAAGCGAGAGGATAATAGTAAAGCTTTAATATTGATTCTCAACCCTTTCTTTTCATCTCCCATCACTATAAGGCTCAATTTTTAATTATTTTTATTCGATTCATAAATAAAAGTTATATATATTTATGACACACGGCATAGAATTTTGAAATACGTATATATTGTGGAATGGCTAAATAGAACTAATATATGCACTACCTCACATACATATCATTTTTTGTGATGGGAACACTAAAACATCTCAGCAATTTTCAAGTATACAACACATTGCTGTTAATTATAGTCACCATGTTGCATGATGGATCTCTTGGACTCTTTCGTCCTACTTGAAACTTTGTGCCCTTTGACCAACACCTCTCCAACCACACCTCTCCCCCGGCCTCTGCTTCTAGGACTTTGATGTTTTCACACGTGAGCGAGATCAAGCAGGTTTTGTTTCTGGGCCTGTCTTATTTCACTTAGGATAGTATCCTCCAGGTTCATCCATGTTGTCCAAAATGACCCAATTTCCTTCTCTTTAAGGCAGAATAATATTCATTGTGTGTATGTTGCACCTTTTCTTTACCTATTCATCTATTGATAAATGTGTTGATTCTTTATCTTGGATTTTGTAAATAATGCTAGAACAAAAAGCCAGGAACAGTGGAAGATGCCTGTAGCTCCAGCTACTCAGGAGACTGAGGCAGGAAGATCTCTTGAGACCAGGAGCTCAACACCAGCCTGGGAAACATAGCAAGACTTCTTCCCTCTCAAAATAAATAAATTACATGGAGTGGGGTTGTAGTTCAGTGCTAGAGTGCTTTCCTAGCATATGCAAGGTCCTAAGTTCAATACCAACACTGCAAAAAATAAAATAATAAAATAGAATAAAGGTGCATAAACACGGGAGTAAAATATCTCTTCAATATGCTAATTTCATTTTTTTTTTTTGCGGTACCGGGGATGGAACCCAGGGGAGTTCTACCTCTGAGCTACACCCCCGACCCTATTTTTTATACTTTATTTTGAAACCGGGTCTCATGAAGTTGCAGAGGGCCTCACTGAGTAGCTGAGGCTGGCCGCGAACCCGGATCCTCCAGTCTCTGCCTCCCAAGTACTGGGATTACAAGTGTGCACCACCGTGCCTGACCTGCTAATTTCATTTTATAGTACTCAAATTCATTGGTAGAGAACATCAAGAAAAAATAACCAATAAGTAGAAAAAAGTCACAGACAATCCAAATTTTGGAGTTATCTAAAATCATTAAAATAACTATGACAAAAAATAGACAAGATGGAAAATTGTACCAATGAATGTAAATCTGTAAAAACAGAATCAAATAAAAATTTCACAACCTAAAAATACAAAAACCGAAATTAAAAATTTATCAGAATGTAGCTGGGTGTGGTGGCGCACGCTTGTAATCCCAGTACTTGGGAGGCTGAGACCGGAGGATCCGGGTTCGCGGCCAACCTCAGCTAGCTCTCTCTCTCTCTCTCTCTCTCTCTCTACTTAGTGAGGCCCCTGCAACTTCATGAGACCCAGTTTCAAAATAAAGTATAAAAAATAGGACCGGGGATGTAGCTCAAAGGTAGAAAGCCCCTGGGTTCAATCCCCAGTACCGCAAAAAAAAAAAAAAAAATTATCAGAATGTTTAACAGTAGATCAGACACTACTTTTTGGAAAAAAAACATAATAAATCAGTGAAATGGGAGATACATCGACGGGAAATACCCAGACTAAAAGTAGAGAATGAATGACACTGAAAATCAGAAAAGAAAATAAGTAAAAGAGACATAGTCAAGAGTTGTAACATATGTGTAATTGGAGCCCCAGAATTAAAGAATTGAGTGTAGAAAAATCAATATTTGTAGAAATCACAGCCAAGAATTTTTCAAAATTGAAAAGGAAGATAGATTGAAGAAGTTTGAAGAACCCCCAAGTAGTGCACACACAAAGAGAACCACAGCCAGACACACCACACTATGATGAGACCTGAGAACAAATGAAATTGTAGGGAAAAACTTCTAAAAGCACATAGGCACACAATGGAGCTTTACTCAGCCATAAAGAAGAACAAAATTACGTCATTTGCAGGAAAACAGATGGAACTGGAGAATTATTATGCTAAGCGAAATTAGCCAGTCTCAAAATGTGAATAGTTGTATTTTTTCTCTTATGTGTGGAAGCTAGATAGAAATTGGGAAACAAGGGTAACCTCAGATAGAGGAGCAGAGATACCAATGATGCAATGGGGGCAGGGGTAGGGAAGGGAGGAGGGGGATAGAGACATAAAGAAGGGACAGTTGAAATTATGCTATGTATGTATATTAAAGTACCAATGCCAATCTCAAAGACATGTATGGGGAGGAGGAGGGAGAGAGTGGGATCCGGGGGAAGTGCTCCAAGTGTTGGGTGCATGCATATTCCTACCACTCTATACCTCAGTATGATGTATAATTACAGTGCACCAATGGAAAAAAAAACACAGAGGAAAAGAAAAGATGTGAACGCCAAAGAAGCAACTGTAAAAAAGCTGACTTCCCATGATGGATGATGGACACGAAAAGACAATGAGAGGAAACAGCATACAAACTAGAATTCTAGATGTAAGAGAAATGCTCTCAAACAGGAAGGGAAATAGAGACATTTCCAAGTAAATTAAAACTGGGAGAATCCACTCTAGCAGAGCCCACTGAGAAAAATACTAAAGAGAATTCTGCAGGCAAAAGGAAAATCATTCCAGACAGAGCACAGGAAGGACTGAAGAGCCACAGAAAAAGTACATGAGAGAATACAAACGGATATTGAAAACAACAGCAATAGCTTCTTATGAGGTTGTTATTATCTGTAGATTTAAATGAAAAAATATGAATAAAATGCAGAAGGTTGGTAAGTTAATTTATAGACTAGAAAGCATTAGTGTTGTCTGGAAAGTAGTAAAACTACCAATTTATGTTAGACTCAAACAAAAGAGGCATGTCTAAATTTCCAGGGTAATTACTAAAAGAAGGTATAATTAACGGATTTATAAAAATGTTAATTTTTGCAGCTTTTCTTTGCATTTTGTTTTATTTTTATTTTATTGGTGCACTGCAATTATACATCACAGTGAGGTTCAAAGAAACATTAATTTTTAAAAATTGATTGGTCCAAAGTAAAGCAAGAAAGGAGGAAAGGAAAACAAAAACATATGAGACAAATAAGAAACAGTAATATGATAGATATAAAACAAAATAAATCAGTAATTATATTAAATGTAAATAGACTAAATACTCCAATTAAAAGACCTACTTTGCCACACTACATTAGAATAAAACAGTTGTATGCAGCTTACATGAGACATACTCTAAATACAAAGTGACATAAAGTTGAAAGTAAAAAGAGGAAGAGCTGGGTGTAGTAGCACACGCCTGGAATCCCAGCACTTGGGAGGCTGAAACAGGAGCATCTCAGGTTCAATACCAGCCTCAGCAACTTAGGGGAACCCTGTTTCCAAATAAAAATAAAATAGGCTTGGAGGTAGAATGCCCCTGGATTCAATCCCCAGTACCACAAAAAAGGTGTGTGTGTGGGGGGGGGGGGCGGGTGAGGAGTACTAACCAAAAGAGAAGCTGCTATAGCTACAGTAATATCAGAGCAAGTAGATTTTAAGGGAAAGATGCATAACTAGACACAAAGAGAAAAAAATTTCAGTAAAAGGGTTAATCCACTAGGAAGATAAAACAATTTTACATTTGCATGCACATAATAGCAAAATTTCAAAATATTGGAAATTGACTTTAAAGAAAAGTAGATCAATTCATAATAATGATTGAACATTTTATCACCCTTCCTCAGCAACTAGTGAAAAAAAGTAGGCAAAAAAATGGGCGCCAGGCGTGGTGGCGCACACTTGTAATCCCAGTACTTTGGGAGGCGGAGACCGGAGGATCCGGGTTTGCGGCCAGCCTCAGCTCGCTCGCTCTCTCTCTCTCTCTTTCTCTCCCTGTCTCTCTCTCTCTCTCTTTCTCTACTTAGTGAGACCCTCCACAACTTCGTGAGACACAGTTTCAAAATAAAGTATATAAAAAAAATAGGGCCGGAGGTGTAGCGCGGAGGTAGAACGCCCCTGAGTTCAATCCCCGGTACTGCAAAAAAAAAAAAAAATGGTAGGGATATGGAAGACCTATCAATATAATTAATAAATTTGACCTGTTTAATCTTTATGTAATGTTACTAGAAAACAGAAGTCTATAAAATATAACTAAATATAGATCCTGGAATCTAAAAATACAATAACTAAGCTGGGCATGGTGGCACACACCTGCAATCCCAGTACTTGGTATCTGTGACAGGAGGATCACAGGTTCAAAGCTAGTCTTGGTAACTTAGGTTCTCAGAAACTTAGGGAAGAAGATGGCTACTAAGGAAGACACCATGTTGCGATCTCTCTGAGACTTGGATTTCAATCGCCAAGAAAGCAGCTTCTCAACAGAGAAGAAAAGAAACAAAAAAAATTGAACTAAAGAACGAAAAATATGAAACACAACGGATTCAAAGCCAGAAGGCAAAACAGAGGACAGTAAAAAGCTCCAAGCGCCTTACCTAGGGCCATCTTGGCCAGTCTGTGCCAGCGGCTACCAGCATTGCAGCTTCCACACGCCACCAGCCAGAGACCTGTTATGAGTCCAGCAGCCACAGATCAACAGCAACAAAAGTGAGCAGCAGCTCGCTCCACGCACGACAGAGACCCAAACTGCTGCGTAAGCAGAAGCATCAGTGGTGCCATCTTGATCAGATCGTGCCAGTAGCTACTGACATTGCAGCTTCTGCAGGCCACCAACAAAGAAGCCAGTGACCTGTTATAAGACCAGCAACTGCAGATCATCAGCAATGAAAGCGAGCAGCAATTCACTCCACACTTGGCAGAGACCCGAGTGCCCAGAATCCTGATCAGAACCTGCAGCAGCACGGCTGGGCCCTTACCCCCAGAGATTAAGAGCAGTGCTCAAGTAGACCTTTATGAGCTGCCCTGTCAGGAGCCATTTCTCTAGCTTCTGGCTCATAGTTACACAAGCAGCCTTGGGGTGCAAGTCCTGCTAAATGGATGGATTTAGATCTGCTGATGTGTGTGCTGAAAGTTTCAACAGAAGGAATTTCTCTATTTCAAGGGGAGGACTTGACTGTTCCTTGTCCCAGGAAGGAGGAAGGGAGTTGTATGGGAACATTCTGCCTGCTTAGATAAGTGTTAACATTGTGTGGTCAATGACCTTGTGCTCATTTCTGATGCTCTAGAAGTGTATTTAAGGCCTGTGTGAAATAAAGTAGATGCTGGTGGTATTGACCTCAGTCCTCCCAATTCTTTCCTTTTGTTTCTGATTTTTTTTTCTTCTGTCTTCTGTTTTTTCTCAATCCTCACTCCCTGTTTCAGGGACCGATCGACTTTTGCCGGCGGGCTCCGGCACTGCCTCAGGGAGAGATCGCTCGTCACAGCCACAGGGACTCATGTGGCAAGCAATAGACTCACAGGGTCTGAGACTTTGTGGATCAGCCCCGTGGAGGTGGGAGTGGGGTCTACTGTGGGACACAATAGATGTGCGGATAAGCAGACAGCCCCAAGCAACATTCAGGTAGGACAGAACTACAGCTCTCAGGTCGCAGCACCCTTACAGCGTTCCCCAGGATCACCACAGGACACACAGTTGTGGTACCTGGGGAAAAATTAGACCAACCCAGCCCTCTCTGTGGAAAACATGGAGTTCCGTGTTTACACAGAGTTGGGTCAAAGCGACAACTGCCACTTCTGTAGGCAAAGACAGGCACAAGCCCAGGGCCCCCCGCTGGCAACACCCACAATATGTGTAGACACAGAGAGATAGGTAGGGACAGCCCAAGTGGAGAACATGAAGACCCATGCTTGCAGTGAGAGGGGCAATAGTGGCACTGGCCACCTGCACAAGTAGTGAGAGGCACCAGGCAAGGGTCCCAAACACTGAAGGAGACCAGCAATTGGGCCTGCAAATGGACATACCGAGCAAGTGAGAATAACCATTCAGTAAAGGCTACTCACCTCTAAGGCTCACCTAGTAGCAACTATCTGCCTCCAGAATAAGATACTATAAAGGGAGAGAGATTAGACATAGGAAACCTACAGAGTGAGAGACAACTACCAAAAGCAACAAAGATATAAACTTAAGAAACCTGAAATCATGAGAAGGAAGAATAGCAAAGAAACTATACAACAGAACCCGCCAACCCAGAATTGCAAAGATTGCCAGAAGAACAATTCAGAAAGTTAATAGTAGAAATAATACAAGATATCCAAAAATAATTCAGAGAGAACCTGAAAGAATTGAAGGATCAAATAAACAAAGAAGCCGGGCATGGTGGCCCATGCTTGTAATCCCAGTAATTGGGAGGCTGAGACCTGAGGATCCGGGTTTGTGACCAGCCTCAGCTACTTAATGAGGCCCTCCGCAACTTAGTGAGACCCTGTTCCAAAAGAATGAACAAAAAGTAGGGCTGGTGGTGTAGCTCAGAGGTAGAATGCCCCTGGTTTCAATCCCCAGTACCACAAAAAATAAATAAATAAACAAACAAAGAATCTGACACCCAGAACAGGAATCAAAAAGAAGCTCTGAAGGAAGTGAAGGATGCAATAATTGAAATGACGGCATCAATATAAACTATCAAAATGGAGTAGACCACATGGAAAACATAATCTCACTCTTAGAAGATGACCTCTCCGAAAATGAACCCATAGTATATAATTTACAAAAAATAATTTGAGAGCATGAATTGGACATTGAAGAAATCTTGGCCAATCTTAAAAGAGCAAACATAAGAATAATAGGCAAAAAAGAGGGAATAGAAGATGAAACCAAAGGAATCAATAATATTTTCAGAGAAGTAATATGAGAAATTAACCAAACATAGAAAAAGAGGTCGACACACAGGTACAAGAAACATATAAGCCCCTAATAGACAAGATCAGAGAAGAGGTTCAAGAGTCCAAGGAGAGAATCTTAAAGGCAGCAAGAGTAAAAGACCAAGTAACATTCAGAGGCAAAACAATAAAAATCACTCCCAACTTTTCAAACCAAGTCATGAAAGCCAGGAGGGCCTGGAGTGACATATTCCAAACTCGGAAAGAAAACAACTTCTAGCCAAGATTTATCTACCCAGCAATGATATCTATCAAATTTGACGGGGAAATAAAAATCTTCCATGACAAACAGAAGCTAAAAAACTTTATGTCTTCCAAACCAGCACTAGAGAAAATACTCAAAGAGATTAATTACAAAGAAGAAATAATAAAGAAATGCTAGAACCAGGGAAACAATGATTTCTATCAAGCAAACAACTAGGCAAAGAAGAACAAACACTACCTCAAACAGAAATTAAAACTCATAATGTTAGGAATGAAAACCCATCTTTCAATAATCATGCTGAATATAAATGGCCACAACTCCCCAATCAAAAGGCATAAGGTGGCAAAATGGATTAAAAATCACAATCCATCTATATGCTGCCTGCAAAAAACATACCTTACAAGAAAAAATACGCACAAACTAAAGGTGAAGGGATGGAGCAAGGTAATCCACGCTAACAGAACTCAAAAACAAGCAGGAGTAGCAATTATGATATCAGACAAATTAGACTTCAAGCCTAAACTTTTTAGAAGAGACAAAGAAGGTCATTTCTTATTGGTAAAAGGAACAATCCAGCAAGAGAACATAACAATAATCAACATTTATGCCCCAAACATAGGTGCAACCACTTTCATAAAAGAAACTCTTCAGGACATTAAGTCACACATAGATCCCAATACAATAATATTGGGAGACTTCAACACCCCTTTGACACCACTAGATCAATCTTCAAGACAAAAGGTCATTAAAGAGGCTGTAGACCTAAAGAACACCATAAACAAAATGGACCTTCTAGACACATAGAGAATATTCTACCCAAGTACAGCTGAATTCACATTTTTTTCAGCTGCTCATGGAACTTTCTCCAAAATAGACCATACCCTAGGCCACAAAGTGAGTACTACCAAGTTCAAAAAATGTGAAATAATCCCATGCGTCTTTTCAGACCATAATGGAATGAAACTGGAAATCAACTATAAGAAGACCCAGAGAAATATCATAAACATGTGGAGACTGAACACCACACTGCTGAATGAGGAATGTGTCACAGAAGAAATAAGCGGATAAATTAAGAAATTCCTAGAAACAATGCCAGTACTTGGGAGGCTGAGACCGGAGGATCTGGGTTTGCGGCCAGCCTCAGCTACTTAGTGAGGCCCTCCACAACTTTGTGAGACCTGGTTTCAAAATAAAGGATAAAAAATAGGGCCGGGGGTGTAGCTCAGACGTAGAACGCCCCTGGGTTCAATCCCCGGTACCACAAAAAAAAAAAGAAATTCCTAGAAACAAATGAAAACAGAAACACAACATATCCAAATCTCTGGGACACTTGAAGGCAGTATTAAGAGGAAAATTCATAGCACTGAGTGCTCACATAAGAAAAACAGAAAATCACCAAATAAATAACCTAATGACACACCTCAAAGCCCTTGAAAAACAGGAACAGTCTAACCCCAAAGCCAGTAGAAGACAGGAAATTATTAAAATCAGAGCAGAAACCAATGAAGTAGACAATAAAAAATACAAAAAATCAACAAAATCAAAAGCTGGTTCCTTGAAAAATAAACAAGATAGATAAACGACTAGCCAACCTAACCAAAAGAAAGAGAGAATCAACCCAAATTACTAAAATAAGAGATGAAAAAGGTGATATTAACACTGACAGCATGGAAA
Source organism: Glis glis (assembly GCA_004027185.1). Lineage (NCBI taxonomy): Eukaryota > Metazoa > Chordata > Mammalia > Rodentia > Gliridae > Glis > Glis glis. The sequence continues at coordinate 45,159 of PVJS01009818.1, forward strand.
TCCAGAGGATTATCAGAAACTACTTTGAAAAACTATACTCCAACAAAATGGAAGACCTAGAAGAAATTGACAAATTTCTAGACACGTACAACCTTTCTAGGTTGAATCAAGGAGAAATAGAAAATTTAAATTGACTAATAGCAATCAAAGAGATTGAAGCACCAATAAAGAGCCTACCATCAAAGAAAAGCCCAGGTCCCGATGGTTTCCCAGGTGAATTTTATAAAACCTTTATAGAAGAACTAATCCCAATGCCCCTCAATCTATTCCATGAAATAGAAAGAAATGGGACTCTCCCAAATACATTCTATGAAGTCAACATCACATTAATACCAAAACCAAATAAAGACAGCTCAAGAAAAGAAAACTACAGACCTATATTTTTGATTAACTTAGACACAAAACTCCTAAACAAAATACTAGCAATGCGCATTCAAAACACATCACGAAAATCATACATCATGACCAAGTCAGGTTCATCCCAAGGATGGAAGGCTGGTTAACATATGAAAAATAATCCATGTAATCCACCACATAAACAGAACTAAAGACAAAAATCACATGATCATTTCAGTAGTCACTGAAAAAGCATTTGATAGAATCCAACACCCATTCATGATAAAAAAACACTGCATAGAATAGGAATAGAAGGAACATACCTCAGCATCCTAAAGGCAATATACAATAGGCCCACAGCCAACATCATGTTGAATGGGGAAAAACTACGAGAGTTCCCCTTAAAAACAGGAACAAGACAAAGATGTTCACTATCACCACTCCTTTTCAATAGAGTACTAGAGACTGTAGCCAGAGAAATAAGGCAAGAGAAGAAAATCAAAGGAGTGCAAATAGGAAAAGAAGAACTGAAACTATCTCTATTTGCAGAAGACATGATATTATACTTAGAAGACCCAACAAACTCAACCAAAAGACTTATAGAAGTGATCAACAAATTCAGCAGTGTCTGGATACAAAATCAATCTTAAAAAATCAGAAGCTTTTCTATTTTCCAACCATAAATCCACCTAAAGAGAAATCCAGAAAATATTTCCACTCATGATATCCCTCAAAACAATAAAATACTTAGGAAATAACCTAACCAAGGAGGTAAAAGACCTCTACAAGGAAAATTATAAAATATTGAAAAAAGAAATTGAAGATCTTAGAAGATGGAAATACCTCCCATGCCCTTGGATAGGCAGAATAAATATCATCAAAATGGCCATTCTTCCAAAAGTCATCTACAGATTCAATGCAATACCCATTAAATTACCAAGGTTATTCTTCACAGACATAGAAAAATCAATCCTTAAATTCATTTGGAACAACAAAAAAACCAGAATAGCCAAAATAGTTCTCAGCAACAAGAATCATGCAGGAGACATCACAATGCCTGACTTCAAACTATACTACAGAGCCATAGTAATAAAAACAGCATGGTATTGTCACAAAAGCAGACACATAGACCACTGGAGGAGAATAGAAGACTCAGAAACAAATCTGAACACTTTACAGCCAATTGATTTTTGACAAAGGAGCCAAAAACATACACTGGAAAAAAGGTAACCTCTTCAACAAATGGTGTTGGCAAAACTCTTAAACCACATGCAGAAAAATGGAAATAAACCCCCCTTTCTCACCCTGCACAAGAGTCAACTCGTGATGGAGCAAACCTGGAAATTAGACCAGAGACCTTGCAGCTACTTGAAGAGGTCATAGGTCCAACACTTCAGCACATAGGCACAGGTAAAGACTTCTTCAACAAGACCCCAAAGGCACAAGAAGTTAAAAAGAAGATCAATATGTGGGATTGAATTAAACTGAAGAGCTTCTGCACAGCAAAGGAACTATCAAGAACCTCAACAGAGAGCTGACAGAATGGGAGAAGATTTTTGCCAGCTACTCCTCTGATAGAAGACTATTATCTAGAATATACAGAGAACTCAAGAAACTCACCGCTAAAAACAAGAGCAACCCAATCAAAAAAATGGGCAAGTGAACTAAGTAGACACCTCACAAAAGAAGAAATACAAATGACCAATAAATGTATGAAAAATGTTCAACATCATTAGCAATCAGAGAGATGCAAATCAAAACTACCCTGAGATTTTACCTAACCCCAATTAGAATGGCAATCATTAAAGACACAAACAATAACAAATGCTGGCGAGGATGTAGAGAAGTAGGAACTCTAATACACTGTTGGTGAGATTGCAAATTAGTGCCAGCACTTTGGAAAACAGTGTGGCGGATCCTCAGAAGACTGGGAATGAACCTACCATATGACCCAGCAATACCACTTCTAGACATCTACCCAAAAGAATGGAAACCAAATTGCCAAACTATGAAACCAGCCAAGATGTCCATCAACAGATGAATGAATTACAAAACTATGGGATATGTACACAATAGAATTTTACACAGCCATAAAGAAGAATAAAATTAAGTCATTTGCAGGGAAATGAGTGGAATTAGAGAACATTATGCTAAGTGAGATTAGTCAGTCACAAAAAGTGAAAAGTCGGATGCTCTCCCTAATATGCAGAAGCTAGGGAGAATAGGGAATAGGAGGGACTCCAGACAAAGATGGAGAAAACCTCAGATGAGTAAAGAAGGTGAACTAACTGAGGGAGATGGGAGGGGGAAAGAAGGAAACACTTATCAAACAAACTTATCAAGTCAATTTCTATACTGCACAAGAGAAGGAGGGAGGGGTGAAGGAATGGGGGTGGGAATTGGGGGAGGGCTAATTGACCGATGTGTGCATGTGTACTTCTATCACCCTGAAAACCATCAAGATGTATGATTACAATGCACCAATAAATATATATATATATATATATATATACATATATATATATACATACATACATATATATACATATATAAATAAATAAAATAAAACACTGCATGGGATTAAAAAAAAAAACCTTGGGGAGATCCTGATTCCAAATTAAAAATAGGGCTGGGAGCCAGGCGTGGTGGCGCACGCTTGTAATCCCAGTACTTTGGGAGGCGGAGACCAGAGGATCCGGGTTCGCGGCCAGCCTCAGCTCGCGCACGCTCTCTCTCTCTCCCTGTCTCTCTCTCTCTCTCCCTGTCTCTCTCTCACTCTCTCTCTCTACTTAGTGAGGCCCTCTGCAACTTCATGAGACCCGGTCTCAAAATAAAGTATAAAAAATAGGGCCGGGGGCATAGCACGGAGGTAGAACGCCCCTGTGTTCAATCCCCAGTACCGCAAAAAAAAAAAAATTAGGGCTGGGGGTGTAGCTCAGAGGTACAATGCCCCCTGGGTTCCATTCCCAGCACCACAAAAAAATACAATAATTAAAATAAAGGGATTCAGGCTGGGCGTGGTGGCGCACGCTTGTAATCCCAGTACTTTGGGAGGCAAAGATCAGGAATGTAGCGCGGGATAGAACGCCCCTGGGTTCAATCCCCGGTACCTCAAAAAAAAAAAAAAAGGAATTCATACAATGATTAACAGAAGACTGGACACAGCTAAAAATAAAAAAGGATTAGTGGAACCACAGACAAGTATGCACTGTACCCAGCAAGAGCAAAATATACATTATTTCAATGCACACAGAACATTTACCTAATCAATCGAACCCTGAGTCATAAAGCAAATTTAAACAAGTTTCAAAAGAATCATATTATTCAGACTACATATTCTGACCATAATGCAATTATGAAAGAAATCAATAATAACTTAAGAACCTTTTAAAACCTGCTTGGAGATTAATAAGAAATAACAAAAGATATTAGAAAATATCTTAACTGAATGGTAATAAAAATAAGACATATCAAAAAACTGTGGTATGTAGCTAAATCTCTGGTTAGACAAATTAGAAAAGAAAAAAGGATAGAAATCAATGATATAAATTGCCTTCTCAAGAAATTAGAAAAGAACAACAAATCAAACTCAAAGAAAGTAGAAGGAAGAAAATAATAAAGGTAAAAGGACTCAATAAAATAGAAAGCAAGTTTACAATAGAGAAAAATCAACAAAGCAAAAAATGATTCTTCAAAAATTGGTAAAAGCCAAGCATGATCCCATGGGTACTGAAAAGATCATAACAACATTATAAACAACTTTATGCGAATAGAATCGACAGCACAGGTGAGGCGCGCAAGTGAGAAACACAGCTTGCCAAAAAATTGACACAAGAAGAAATAAAACATCTGAATACTTCCACATCACGCGCGTGCGTGTGTGTGTATATGAGTGTGTGTGTGTGTGTGTGTGTGTGTGTGTGTGTGTGTGTGTGTGTTTTTTTTACTGGGGATGGAA
>PVJS01009819.1:0-49446 GCA_004027185.1 Glis glis
CCCCAGCCCTATTTTTTTTTTTTTTTTTTTTGGGGTACTAGGGATTGAACCCAGGGGCGTTCTACCTCCGCGCTACACCCCCAGCCCTATTTTTTATACTTTATTTTGAAACTGGGTCTCACGAAGTTGCAGAGGGCCTCACTGAGAGAGAGAGAGAGAGAGAGAGAGAGAGACAGGGAGGAGAGAGAGAGAGAGAGAGAGAGAGAGAGAAAGCTGAGGCTTGCCGCGAACCGGGATCCTCTGGTCTCCACGTCCCAAAGTACTGGGATTACAAGCGTGCGCCACCACGCCCGGCACCCCAGCCCTGTTTTATCTTTTATTTTGAAACAGGTTCTCACTAAGTTGTGGAGGGCCTCACTAGGTTGATGAGTCAGTCCACAAACCTGCGATCCTCCTCTCTCAGCCTCCGAAGTACTAGGATTACCGGCATGCACCACCATGCCCAGCTCAGAATAAGAATTTTAGATGCATAAATATGCATATCACTCCATGTTAAAATATCATTGCTGGCTATAGTAATTTTAATAAGTACCATTAATGTTACTTGAATTTAATGAGGAACAAAATACAAGTCACACTGATTTCTATAGTAATAAGCTTTTATTATTGGTATATATTTAAAAAGTCAGAGGAAAATATATAAAAGGCAATGTCATTAAACTAAAATTGTAGTTAAAACACATTTCTTTCTAATGATGAATGTAAACAGAACATATACAGAGGCTTTGGTAATATTTAGCCTATATTGCCTAAGATCAATAATGTATGCCACAGAATGCCAGAAAAAAAAGGCCAAATACTTAGCTTGAAATGTCTGGGGGTGGTGGGGGACAGTTAAAACCAACTTTTTCAGAATTTCAGAAAACAGTCACAGGTTTACAGAATAAGCAATCACTGAATCAAGAAAAAGCAACTTATATCTGGTAAGAAATCTTTGTGACATTTTTGCGTGTTCTTTAATGCCCAGCATTACCCTGACCCAAAGCCAGACAAGACATCCTAAGAAAAGAAATCTGTGGACCAATATTCTTCATGAATATAGATGCAAATGTCTTAAGCACAATACTCATAAAAGGGATCCACAGAGCATATGAAAACAATTTTACACTATGAGCAAATGGGATTTATCCCAGAATGCCAGGGAAGTTTAACATACAAGAATAAATATAAAACACCACGTGAGGGCTGGAGATACAGCTCAGTGGTAGAGCACTTGCCTAGCATGCACAAGGCCCTACGTTCAATCCCCAGCACCAAAACACCAAACAAAACAACAAAATACCATGATAATAGAATGAAGGGGGGAAAGCACGCCATGATCTCTGTTGATGCAGCAAAGCATTGAACAAAATCCAACACTTTCCATGGAGAAAAAAGGAAGTAACACATCAGAAAAAGGAAGAGGCTCAACACAGTAAACAGCATGTGAAAAAACCCACAGCTAACCTACTAATCCATGGTAAAGCCTAAGGCTGTCTCCCTAAGATCAGCCTGCTTCCACCACCACTATTCAACCCTGTACTGCAAGGTTTAGCCAGAGTCTTTAAGCAAGAAAAAGAAATAAAGACACACAAGTTGCAAAGAATGAAGCAAAACTACCCGTATTCACTCATGATATGATCTTATATATGGAAAACCTTGTCCAAGAAATCTTTTAAAAAACACTGGACGTAGAAAACAAATGCAGCAAAGTTGTAGGGAACAAGATGAACACACAAGAAGTCAGCTTCTATACCTGAGCAAAGGGCAGTCTAAAGAAGAAATTTTCAAATCAAATCCTATGTCCAGTATCATCCCAAAGAATAAACTGTATAGAAATACATTTAGCCAAGGTGATAAAACATATACAAGGAAGACCATGATCCTTTGCTGAAATAAATTAAAGAGGACATAAATACATGTGAAGACATCTCATATTCACAGATAGGAACACTTAATATTGTTAAAATGTCAATACACTTGAAAGCAATCTACCACTTCAATGTGGTCCCCACCAAAAGCTCAGTGACTTTTTTTGTGGAAGTGGTAAAACTGATTTCCAGATTCATATTAATTTTCAAAAAGCCCTGGATATCCAAAATGATGTTGAAAAAAGTAAAAAGTTAGAAGACCTAAAATTCCTGACATTTAGAACAGTGAAAAAGTATTGAGAATCCAAAAATAAACCTATACATCTATTGACAGTTGATATTTTTTTGGTAGTGGGGATTGAACCCAGGGGCATTTTACCTCTGAGTTACACCCTCAGCCCTCCACCCTTTGTCTTATTTTGAAACAGGGTCTCACTAAGTTGCTGAGACTGGCATTGAAGCTGAAATCCACCTGTTTCCGTTTCCTAACTACTGGGATTATAGGTTTGTGACACCTCACCAGCCTACTGATCATTTATTTTTGACAAGAGTGCCAAAGATCATTCAAAGGCAGAAAAACAGTATCCTAAAAATGTTGTTGAGGTAACTGGATAACCATGTGCAAAAGAAGGAAGTTAGACCTGTATCTTGCACCATATATAAAAATAAACTCAAATGGATTAATGATGCAAAAATTTCAGAAGAGAACATAGGGATAAATCTTGAATTTAGCAATGAATTCTTAGATGCAACACCAAAAGCACAAACAAGGAAAGAAAAAATAAATCATCATTCATCAAAACTTAAAACTACAAGCATCAAAAGACACTATGAGAAAGTAAAAAAAAACCATAAAGAATGGGAGAAAATGTTCACAAATCATATATCTTACAATGGCTTACTGTCTAAGATATATGAAGAATTATTATAATTCAAGAAAACTACAAATAGTTCAATTAAAATATGAACAAAGGGCTTAAATACGGTGTCTACAAAGAATATATACAAATAGCCAATAAGCACATAGGCTCAGCATTGTCAGTCATGATTGCCAGGGCTGGGGATGGAAGGATAGGTAGTTACTGCATAATTCTCACTGATCTTCCTTTGAGGGCAGTAAAAATGTTTTGAAAGTAGTTAGAAGTAGTGGTTGCACAACTCTGTGAATGTACTAAATGCCACTAAATTCTTCACTCAAAATTATTAATTTTATATCACTTGATTTCACTTTACTAAAAAATAGTGAATGACTCAGACCTATTCAAGCTGTTTGGGTTTTTACTAGTCTTTTTTTTTTTTTTGGTGCCAGAGGTTGAACCCAGAGGTATTTTACATCTGGTGTACCCCAACCCTATTTTTTTAAATTTTTAAATGGGGTCTTGCTAAGTTGCTGAGGGACCTCGCTAAGTTGCTGAGGAGAGCTGGCCTTGAACCTGTGATCCTCCTGCCTATGCTTTCCAAGCACTGGGATTACAGGTGTGTGCCACCACACCCAGCTGATAGTCTAGTTTTAATTTAAATTTGAATATTAGTTTTAGTTTTAAAGAACTGTTATGACCACTGTTTTTATGCTATTTTAACTAAGACAGTAACTATTTTTCTTGGCTAATCGTATTATAATAATAAGCATTTAATTAGTATTATGGCAGCAATATCAAACACAGAAAATAAAAATTCAGATCTGAATATTGAAATTCCTATCATAAAATTTCATGAAATCATAGTACTATAAAATATAAATGATCTAAAATATCAAAAATTACTTCTTTAATTGAGTGTGGGATGAAATATCATTGGCCCAATACAAATGCAAATTTTAAAAGATAATATAAATGTACAATAACCTTATAGACCTCTAGCATTTGGCCTGCTGACAGAATAAAAGAGAAATATAAGAATTAAAGATATATCAAGATATATAACCAAATTTAAATAATGAAAATGGAAGTATAAATGCATTAATTTATTTATCCATTTGACACGTTTGTGAGGATCTGCCAAATGCTGCATCAGGGACTGAAGTTTTATATCAAACATTTTACCACACAAAATATATTTGAAGCTGAAGCTACTGAGCAAAATAAATGCAATGTCTTTCCCTGAATCTGGACCACTGTCAGTAACGCAAATCAATTAGGAATTGACTTTGATGGCCTTTCAACTTTCAGATTAATTCATCATTTTCCTAAGACACATCAATTACTGCCCTGTCACATTAACTTTCTGAAAGTGACCCATTATGTGACCTGAATGAAGGAATTCCGTTGCAAAATGACTTCAGAAAACACACTTCCAAAACACTTCATGAGGCCCATGTTGACTAGTTTGTGGCATTTTACCCTAAAGAACACTGACCACTTCTCCCAATAACTTTTCATTTGAAAGACAATATTATTTGCAATGGAAAGGACAAAGATTACATATTGATAGACGAATTAAGGATTTATCAATGCAAAAATCTATGTTCTGCAACTGACACAACTATAGCATGCATGATATAATTATCACATGAAAAAATGATGGCAGAAAATTGCAATTCTACTTTTCTCCATTATAGAAAACTTGGGACTTATCTTGATGAATACTAGATTATGTGTGTTTGACCTCTCTTTGGTTGTTACATCATCTCCCTTTATCGTGGGCACAGACCACACTTTATATTGCCTTTCCTCCCATTGAACTTCTCATACCTTGTCCTCTTCAAAGTCTAAAGTGAACAGAAGGAGGGAAAGGAGGGTAAGAGCACGAAAGGGTTTAGGATCTGATCCGGAAAACACCCAAAGATTTTTTTCTTTTCCCCACACACAGGAAGATGGTTTTCCTTTAACTTCAGCATTACCCTTTTTCCTTGACACTCCTTTGTGTCTACGCCCTCCACGATGTTACCGTTAGGTGACTGCTCACACTGGTATCTAGAGCCCAGCTTTCCCTCTCAATGCATATCTGTGAAAATTCATTCACCCATCATCTTCCAGGATCACGATTCATACACGCACCATATTACTTACAGTATACTACAAATGCCGTCCTATTTATTTATTTATTTATTTATTTATTTATTTATTTTTGCAGTACTGGGGATTGAACCCAGGGGCATTCTAACTCCGAGCTACATCCCCATCCCTATTTTTTATTCTTTATTTTGAAACAGGGTATCGCTAAGTTGTGGAGGGCCTCACTAAGTAGCTGAGGCCGGCCTTGAACCCGGATCCTCCTGTCTCAACCTCCCAAGTACTGGGATTACAGGCGTGTGCCACCACGCCCGGCTTATCCCTCTTTTTTTAAAAAAAGGAATTCCTTTTATAAATGTCTAAAAGCCTAGTGTGTGAAGGGAAGTCTGGTAGGAAAAGGTTCTGCCCTCACCGTCCTCCTGCACCCGTACCACGCATTGTCCTCTTGGCCCCCTCCATGCATTTATGAACCGCTGGTCTAGAACAGGGGCTGCACAACTATGTCTCATACACCAAAACCAGCTTTGGACCTGTCTGTGTGCCCCTCATGAATGAATAATGTTTTTGTACATTTTAAAGGCTTATCATTTAAAAATAATTCAGAGACGTGTATGCCCTAAATATCTTGATATATCTACAGAAAATTTTTGCCCTTTTCTAGTCTAGAGTAATGCTCCCATGGTTTTGCTAATGTGCTCAACTACAAAGAGTTAATAAACACGTACATAATATAACTTATATTGTCAGGGGAAATTATGAAAGACTTTGAGATGGTCAATAAATATGTCTGGTAGTTGTGTCTAACATAGGCCTCCAGGTAAGATTTTCTGATACTGTAGGGTCCTGCAATAACTTTAAGCTATTCTGCATAAAATATGTAGAATTTCATCCATAGCATTGCCTATTATTCTCAACCATACACCCAAGGGAGAATTTTGTCTGATGACAATGGTATTTAGGTCGCTATCCACTATGGAAGATCCAATTTTGCATCTAGTAGGCACTTTTATTTCAGCATTCCTTGGTGCCTAGTTTTCTGATACTTACATTGTCCTTTAAACTGGCTTTAATATCTTACTGATTCCTTCATTAAGTAATGAGGTGAATAAAATTGTTGACTTGTGTTCATTTTATATCTGTACAGTGTTATGAGACTGCCCCTTTTAAATTACCCTTTAAAATATACTGTGTTGTATTTATGTGTGTGCTATTGTACTAATATAAGTACATCTTGCAAACCATAAAATAAAAATTCAAAAGCAAGAATTAAAATAAGCACTAGTAGTTTCTTTCCATACCACAATGCAATATGTACATGTAACTTTTTATGACACTATAATTCTTAATACACATAAGTTTTTAGTTACATGAATCTTGTAAAAGAAAATTAAGAACATTTAATTACAAATAATTCCAATTATTGAATTAAATATTCTGACAGTACTGAATGTTTTTAAAAGTATTGACTATTTTCAACTATTCCCATGTGTGTATTTTTGTGTCTTCATTAGTATGGGTGGATTTCTGAAAATCGTTGCACGAAATAGACATCCTAATTTTCATGCACCACCAATATAATTTACTAATGGTTCTGGAGTCAAGAGATTCAAGTGTAGCCCCATCGTTTTCTCCTTGAACCACACTTTGATTTACTTATGTTTCTGTAAATCTAATTCTCAAACATCTTTGACATCTTTTAATATGAAAGTTTCATTCTGAGAAGAACATTTAATACTCTGAAGCATTAATATTCTGAGCATTTAATACACTGAGGTTTTCTTGTCTGATGTGATACTTTGGTGTGAATTCTACTGATGCCATGAAATCATAAAACAGCACCACTATTTTCCAAAGCTACAACAGATCAAAATACCTACATGCAGAGATTGTTCTAGAAAAGTCTATGGCAGTGATTTTTGCTTTAAAAATTGTTACTAGTTGAGTGATATTTTCCCAATCTAAAAGTTCAGATGCACTGCTGATTTTTTAAGTTGCAAAAGATTGATGTACACATATCCTCAAATATATTATATAAAAGCAACTACCAGATGGAGATTAAAGTGATAAAATCACTCATATGAAAAATGATTTATATTTTAGAATTAATAATAGAATTTAAAATTGAGAAGCACTTTTAAAAAATTGTATTCCATATAACATTGAAGTCAAATTAAAAAAACCCACAAAACCAGATGAAACACCTTCTCATTTTTTATTAGTAGGAGCTTATTTAAAAACTATTGAACAATAAGATTATTAAAATTCAAAAAATTATTAAAATCCACTGATATGCAGATTTCTGTAAGCAACAAATAATTCTGTGTCTGCCACAAATGTTTGGTAAACGTGATTAGATGTAAATATACTGCAGTAAGAGATATTATATCTCTTTTGGAGAGTGATAATTGTGTCCTGTTTATAGTAATTTATTTTGTCAGGACTCATGTACAGTAATTACATACATATATGAACATGATACTTATATATGGCACTTATATACTAATATCTATACCTGGTTCTCATATATGTCACACATACATATGTGTGTATATACATATATATACATATATAGTGATTGAGAGATAAATGATACTCTGATAAGGAATACATATCTATCATTTATATATATCATATTTACATATCTCTCTATATATTTATATAGAAGAAAGATGAAATGGCCTTATTTAGATAATGTTAAAACTACAATTTGCCTTCGTGTTATGATAAAAGTCTACATTATTCTCTGTATTTTGACATGTATCGCAGACAACTCTGAGTCATTTGGCATTTTGGTGATGTCTGAATGTTGACATTTTGAGCTTCTGCAGGACACCAAGGATCTTGACCTGAAGCTGCTACACGATAAGTAATTATTTTGGAGTAAGTCCAAGAAGAAGTCTGTATTCTTAATTAAGAGGGTAACAATCACCAACACTCCCTATCCCCATCAAAATTATATACACTGAAAGGATCTTACAGTGATGACCATGCCCACCGAGTTAGAAAGTCTGAATCTTCTAGAATCCTCACAGATTCAAGATCTTCCTACTTTTATACCAAAGAACTACATTGGTCCCAAAGAGCCCAGGTCTGGCCCCAATGTGCCCTGATGACAGAATATCCCAGGTAGCACCTATGCCAGCTACAAACAGGCCCCAACTGACCCTCATATTTCCTGGCTGACACCTTTTATAACATTTCAACAAAACTAGAAAGATGTCAAAATCAAACAGAATGAACTGCTTCTTCATGTATGTTCCCAGTGCACTTTATTCTTAGCAACTGTCACAATGTGCCACAGATCATCATTTACGTGTGTTTCTTCATACATAGACTGTAAACACATGCTGGGCAGCAAAAAATGACTCCTCCACCTCCCCATTGCCAGCATCTGAAACAGTGGCCAGCACAAAGAATAACATAAATAAATGCTTGTCATACTCAAATTAATCAAATGAGAAATTTTGAAAATCAAACCATAATCCATAATTGAAAAAATTCTATGCTTTTTGAAGTAGAAATCTGCAAGTAGTTCTCTACAGATTTATCAGCTGTATATATTTAAGAACCAAGCACACCATTAAGGTGGTTCCTGAATCTATACAATACAAAGTCATGATTACTGACTATGATATTTAACTTTAGAAATGTATATTGTCAAGTCATAAAACAGTAATGCAATTTAATCTTGCATTTGCAATATAGCCCTAAAATTATAAAAGAATTAGGAAATGATATTAAATTAAAATTTCTGGCCATTCATCTCTTAGAGTTTTATCAGAATGAACTATTTATATAACTAAAACATGATTTTATCAAATTCACTTTTCAAATGTTAAAAATTTGAATAAAAAATAGAATTGTGCATTAAGATACAGTAAATACTTTAATGGAAGAAAATAGGAGCAAGTCGTACATATGTTGCAGCATGCTGATAGTAAACCACACAAATAACAACTACAAGTCCCTCCTTGAAAGTACATTTTAAAACCTGTATTTATCAAAAAAAGAGAACATGTCCCATTTATTGCACTATGTCTAGTGATTTGAAGATAAAACACATTCAAAACAACCACATTTTTCAAAGTCAATTTTTGAATATAATCTTGGTTTTAAAGCTTTTGTTATAGTTTGGAAAAGTTATTTACAAGATTATGTATTTAATTAACTAAAAAATAATGGTTCTGAGAACACCAAACAGGAAGCAGAGAATAGCCTTGGTGACATTTAAGGTTTGTGCAGATAATTATCAGTAGCTACTAACCAATGTTGATTGTATAGTTGTTTGACTTAATGGAGAAACATATGTATTGGTAAGTTCAAAAGCCCTAGGAAATTCTAAGACATAGCTATGACTGGAAACAAGAAAAAACCACACAACGATTCATTCCTTCAAATTTTTTCTTTTTTGGGGGGGAGGGGGGAGTTTGAAACTATTCGAAGATTTGTCATGCTTTAATACTTTTATCTAAAATTTGTCACGCTCTGTTTCAAATGCATGAACATTATTTTTAATCCCACTGATAAAAAGAGCAAGTGATCATATAATAGATAGCACAGAGGGATGCATTAGGATTTGGAAGTGAGCAAAGGAGAAAGCCGCATGTGCGGAGGCATCAGGAGGGAGCTCACGGTACGAGAAGATGTGCTCCAGGAGAGCCCTACCTTGTTCTTTTCTTGCAGTTCAATTTGTGATGTGTTGAAATCAGGACCTGGAGTGTTTATACTTAATCTGTTTCTCCTACCCAGGAGTTCTTCCATTTCTTTCACCTGGACCTTTAACCTTCTATTTTCTCTCTCCAGTCCTTGTTTTTCGGTTTCAAGGAATTCTTTCTTGTCCCACTCCAAAGTATTTTCAGCCTGCAGTCTCTCCAGCTAAATACAGAAAGCATAAAGAATCAGCATATAGCATCTGTGATTTTCAAAAGGTAAGGAACCCCAGCAAACAGGCAGCCTGAAGAAAGGTTTGTGGGTCTGTCCACTTATGTAATTGAAATAGAAAATTATATATGTTGATTTGAACTTGAGAAAAACACAAGTGTCTTAAGATCAGGTTATCCCCTAGGGTCTTGGTTCATGTTACTATTACTATTGGGACCTTATCTTTCAAATAAATGTATCAAGAAAAAAAATACTGCAGATTTTCTTCCCAACAATTTCCATTCTCAGCTGATGGAATTTATTATAAGTAGGCAGGCTTTAAAATAAATGCTAGAAATGAAATTCTAGAGAAGAAAAGAGGATAGTTACCATTATAAAATCACATGAAAAAATAAAACTCACTGATAAAGCAGATACATGCACACACAACAGAGAGGAATCAATCTTTATCACTATAGAAAACCACAAAACAGTAAAAATAACAACAGAGATGGAAAGGAAACTAGAACATGCCAAATAATCAGAAAACAATTAACAAAATAGCCACAGTAAGTTCATACTTACTTTGCAGGTAAATGAAATCAAGCCTCCATTCAAAATATATAGGTTAGCTAAATGCATTTTTTTTAAAAAAGACTCAACTATATGTTCCTACCAGAAACTCTTGTCACCAGTCAAGACACACAAACTAAAAATAAAGGGTTTGGGAAAACATACTCCATACATATGTAAATCAAAAGTGAGGAAGATTATCCTCATTCATGTCAGATAAAATAGACTTAAAGTCTAAAACTATAAAAGGAAGCGAGCCACTAAATAATGCTAAAGGGATCAATTCAACAAGAGGAAATAGCAATTATAATACATACATTCAGTGGAATATTATTCAGCAATAACAAGGATAAAATGCTGTCATTTGTGTCAAGATAAATGGAACTAGAAAGAGAAACACCACATGTTCTCAGTAGAAGTTGATAGAGCCTAGGAAGGGGAGAGAAGAGGGTCACAGAGAGAGAAGGTAGAAATAGTAGGCACCAAAGGACAGTCAAGGAGAAATTGTTCTACAGCATATTAGATAATATATTCTACAACAGTTAATTCTACATTTCAAAATAACTACAGGAGCCAGGCGTGGTGGTGCATGCCTGTAATCCCAGTAGTTGGGAGGCTGAGACAGGAGGATCATAGGTTCCAGGACAGCCTCAGCAATGTAGTGAGACTCTAGAACCTAGAGAGACCCTGTTTCCAAACAAAATATGTTTTTAAAAAAGATCTAGGGATGTAATCTGGAGGAAGAATGCCTCTGAGTTCAATCTCCAATATAAAAACATATGATAAATAACTAGAGGAAAAGGAGTTTGAAGGTTCTCAATATATAGAAATGATAATATTTGAAAACATGGAAATGTGATTATCCAGTTTCAATCATTACACATTGTATACATGTATAGAATAATAATACATTTCCTCATAATAAAAAATAAAAAGGGCTGGAGATGTGGGGGGTATCTCAGAGGTAGAATGTCCTAGGTACAACACCCAGTACTACACACAGAAAAACATTGTTAAGGATAAAAATTCTTAATTACTTGTTTTTACATTGTTAGTTTCAAATGGCTCGATTGCAATGTATTATCATATACTGTTATACTATTACAAAGTATGTTTCTATGACATTTTAAATTCTAAAAGAAGAATTAACATTAAGAGTCAACATTAAGAGAAATAATAGCCTTCAATATCCTTTGAGATGAATTTTGATATAAAAGTCTGAAACCACTTTTTTGTATACGTGTAATTGTACCATTAGTGTAGAAAATGTTCTGTCCCCAAATCGAAGATAAGCTCTTGCTTCTAATAAAAAAAAAAAACAGCAAACCAAAATGACATTCTTGGCACTAGATCTCATTTACCTATTAAATATAATAAACTAAGGCATCAAATTTGAGATGATGTGGCTTGACATTTTGGGTGCCTCTTCGGGGATATGAGGTGAAAATAAGTATTTCACAATCCCATTTAGAACATGACATTACTTTAATTATTAAGATTAATGCTCAAACTTCCTATTATTGCATCACTTATCAGAATGAAAATAATAATGCTGTGACAAAACAGTCAGCAACTTAGTGATGAAAAGTTAATTTCAGGAGCATCAATGTATTGTTGGACAAGAACAAATACGATGCTATGTCAAGGCTTTGTGAAATTATAAGCATTTAAAAGAATTGCCAATAAAATGATTTAACACCTCATAACAGATGCGGGCATAACTAAGGCTATTAATAAGTAATAGATGGTCTGAATGAATAAACTCTTAATCTTAAAATAAGAATTTAATAAGGAATTATTTTTACAGAAGTAACAACAAATCTTAAATAATGGCATCTGAAATTTTTATTAGTTGTAGATTTATTAAGATGCCAGTTGTATGATAAATATATATTCAGGATGTACATAAAAATTAAAGGTTCTATAAATATGAGAATCATAAAATTATAAGCAGTTTATTCTAGTTCTTGTTTTATAAAACTGTCACATCTTTTTTTTTCAAGAATTATATGAAAATTCACTACCTTAAAAGGCATTCAACTGAACACAAGTTAAAATAATGAGAAAAAAAAGTGTGGTACTATTTTATGTTTTCAGACTTTATTGTAAAAAAATTAATAATTTTATCAAACTGAAATGGAATTCTATTGATTTGCTTCTAGTGACCAAGAGAAAATCATAAACTATTGAATATCTAACTCTAATCTACTATGAATATTAACCAATAGTGTGTTCTAATGATAAATGAATTTCAGATGAGATATTATTGAAAAACCTTCTCTGAAGCTTCTAATGGAAAAAGTATATTCTTATCAGAGCAAGCATCAAAATATTTGTTGATTTAAGGACCTTTGATTTTGTACATATTAAACACTGAAAAAATACCTAAATATCCAACCCTTCATTAATTTATTTTTTATATTTTATTAGTGCATTGCAATGATACATCATGGTGAGGTTCAATGTGATACAAATGCACAAAGCCCTTCATCTATTTCCCTCCACATCCCACCTCACTACTCAATCCTCCCAACCTGTACATGCTAGCAAAACCAGTAGTAATAATACCTTTCTATATTGCCAAAGCATTATTTCAATTGTTTCCTTCCTCAATCCTCTTTTTTCTGCTCTTCACCTCCCTCCTCCAATCCCCATCCACATATCTACTGGTCTTTCTCCTCGTATATTCAAAGTCCCTCACCTTTTCTCTCTAGTTTCCACATATGAGAGAAAACATCCAATCCTTGACTTTCAGAGACTGGCTGATCTCACTTAGCATAATATTCTCTAGTTTTATCTTGCCAACCCTTCATTTATTTAACACATGTTTATTAAGTCTCTTTTATATATCAGAAACCAAATACATCATTTTTAAAATAAAAATCAATATATAAGTACAAATTGAACAGTTTTTCATGAAGGGAAAAAACCCTGAGTGCTATGGAAAGGGCTACATTAAATCAGATAACCAGAGAAGGTTTTTGAGAACACAGTATTTAAATTGCAACTTGACATTCAAGAGGACGGAAATCAAGTGTGATGGTGCACACCTGTAATCCCAGTACTTGGAAGGCTGAAACAGGAGGATGCCAAGTCCAAGGACAGCCTCAGCAATATAGTGAGACTCTCAGCAACCTAGTGAGACCCTGTTTCAAAATAAAAAATAAAATGGGGCTGGGAATATAGCTCAGAGGTAAAGTGTCCAAGGTTCAATCCCCAGTAACACACACACGTGCACATGCGCATACACACACACACACACACACACACACACGAGAAGAAAAAGGAGACAGAAAATCAGATTGAAAGCAAGTACTGCCAGCAAAAAAAAAAAAAACATAAAAAGCAAAACATGAGTTTGAACATTACAAGAGTCAACAATCTGTCTAATTATGGAATATTAGGATGTGGGGACAGCATGATATGTACAGAAATTAGACAAGCAAGCCCCACTACTTTAAAAGTAAGTGTGAAGATAAGAATCACTTGACTTGCTTGTGAAAATGTAGTGTTGTGATTGTTCCCACACATAGACTATTGGGTCATTTTCTAACACAGTCATCTATCTACTCAATCTTCATCAGCTGTCTGTGATTGTCACTGTTGAAGGGACATCAACAGTTGTGATCAATACGACAGTCAGCCCATAAGCTTTGTAGAGCCAAGATTGTCATTTTTGCTCACCAGCCCAACACACTCTGTGTCAGTGCTTCATAAATACTCGCCAAATGAAGAAAAAACATAATCATAGTCTCTAGGAAAAAGCCACTCTGCATTCCAATGAAAACAGTTAGATGCAAAGAAGGGATAGTACCTTCAAAAAGTCAGTTATTTAACTTAATGTTACCAAACCAGTAAGATTTTCCTGTTCATCTACTCTGAGCTCTTACTATTCTTATCTTAGCTGCATTACATTCTTTAGTGGAAATGCAGTGAGATAAAGAAAGGATTTTCAGGAAAATGACCTGTGATCAATTCCTAGGTCTACTTTTATTCTGATAATCTCCATTTTTCTTTTATAAAAGAAGGAAAATACTTTCTATAATATAATGCTGTGATGGAGAAAGTATTTAGGGAAAATATATATTGAATTTCCAAAGTCAACAAATAGTCCTTTAGTCATGGATTTGCTTTCTAAAGAACAAAGTATCTCAGTGGCCAATTCAAATACTAACAGATCAAAATGGTGTCTGCATTTTTAAATCAAGTTTTATCAAGATGGCGATCATTTTGTAAACAGCCCCAATCGACTGACAAAACTTCCAAGAGAAGCCACCATAAGGCATTCTGCAGTCCAGATAAGACTTGCCTGAGACCAGCGTGGACATTCCAATAACGGAGGTGCAAATATTCAGAATTTTCATTTTGGACCAGCCAGCCACACAACCTCATTACACATACTGAGATTTTGGAAGGAAGATATAAAAGGAAGGAAGGCCTGCTTTTTCCAAACAGCAATGGATTATCACCCTTACTGTATTAGGGATCTAATTTATCCCTGATAAAGAGCTCTGTGTTGTCCTCGTTTTACAATGTTTCTGCAAGTTTAGGCATACTACACATGAGAGAAATAGGGTCCCAAGAAAAAGAAGAAAGTCCCAAGGTGGGAAGTAATTCCAGCCATCATTTACCTGAAGTTTTCTGATTCCATTTCTGAGTTTGTTCCACTCACGCCACAGTGGCAGATAGAGGTAGATAAATGCATATTCTCTTGTAATGCTAACAATTATATTCTAAATTTATTATATTGCATTATAACAAAGGCGTTGGTTGTGTTTTTGCTTTGTTTTGATATATTTTGTCCCCCCCATTCCATCTCTTTTTACCAGCATACAATTGATCAAGAGAAGCCCTTTCTGTTGAATCACATTCAAACGTCTGGTGACTCAAATTTAATTTAGTTTCCATTACTGCTGTCACCCCACCACCACACAGACACACACACACACCTTTTAACTGTCTCTCTCTAACCAGGCTTTAGAATCACAATAGGAATTGGAGAAACTCCCTCGTAAATGAACATCTACTTCCAAGCTGTAGTTAAATATAGCTCAGTGACAGCTCTTTCCCTCTGACCAAAAGTCAACAGCGCAATGAATTATTTTAGTAATGTGTAGTGTCACATATATTTTAGTTACTTTAATTTCATTCTACATCCCTTGAGAATTTCTAAAAGTAAAAAAAAAATACTTCCCTAGTTTGAAACAAAATGTGTGCCAAACTTAAACATAAAAGAAGAGCGAGGCCAAAATGCATTTCAGATTGAACATGAATCAAAAGCAATGTGAGCAAATATTTTTTAAAAGGGTGTCTGTCTAAATAAGTCCATATATTATATTTTAGAATGACAAGAGAAAGTGCATTTATAAAGACTGTGATCATGCTCTGAAAGAGAAAGCAGAGACTTCATAATGTAAAAATTCTAAGGGGTGTTTTGGACTCTTGATTTTGCAACAACCAGAGATCTATCTCCAAAAATCTTAATGGGGTTATAAATTTTAATACCCAAATAATTTATCTATTTCAATCAATGTAGAAGTTAAATAATTTTCCATACACAGCATAGGAACTATGAAGGTGAAAAATCCAAACGATCATTCTGCTATCATCTCAAAACAGAATTGTTTTTCCAGTGTGCCTTAGAACAACCAGAGAAAAGCCGTAACCTAAAACCAAGCAGGAAAACAGGATGAACCTGAAATTCTCCAGGTGAACATTGATATCCCACTGTGGATTTCTGATAAACTCAGGAAAGTATGAAATTTTATAGAATCAGTGCTTACAGAATTTGGGAAATGAAACATAATAGTTTGGAAAATGTGGATCTTGTTCCAGGGATTATAGGAACCAGAGGTTTATATAAGGTGCGTCTAAAAAAGCTAACTATGCCCTCAAGTGTGCTGTAGTACTAGCAAGAGATGTAAAAACACATGATGCTGAACAAGATCTATCTGCACTAGGAAAATGAGTTGATTATAAGAGAGATACAAGGAAGCATGAGAGGTACACACTCTATTTCTAAAATCTCTCCTAAAAACTAATTTAAAAAATAAAACAGAAGAATTACTTTGGCACCAGAACTCACAAAAAGATCTTCTCAGAGGTCTTCATCACTCTCAATATCCAAAGCACACGAAACAACTGAGATAGCCTCATACTAATCCGTGAATTTGTTTTTTCTAAAGAATTAACAACCATTTTGGTTAGAAGTTCTACCCTCTACTCACGTGTGCTGTTATGGCTCAGATTAAATACAAAGTTAACTTTAATTATTAACACTGAGTTGTGAAAAAGAAATATTACCACAGAATTGGCAGAGGGAAATAGTGGGGAAAAAGATAGCAAAGAGAATTAGAGCTTCGAATGATAGTATAAAAAGAATGAAATAATGGCAAACTATTAATGAGTATTCTCTAACTCATTGCTTTGTATGTTTCAGCTTTGCTAAGAATGGCAGCATACCTCCATACTGATTTCCACAGAGGCTTGAGAAGGGGAACAGACCAAAACATATCATGTCTATACATGAATGGATCACTACCAACCTTACTAGCTTGTACAGGGAAGGAGGAGGGTAGCAGAATGGGTGCAAAGGTAAAATGGTTTGGATTTAGAATGTCCCCCCAACCAACCTAGGTGTCCAACGACAGATAAATAGATTTAAAAAATTATGGGAAACACACACAATGGAATTCTACTCAGCAATAAAGAACAACATAATGTCATTTGCAGGGAAATGGATGGACCTGGAGAACGTTACGTTAAGTGAGATTAGCCAATCACAGAAAGTGAAGGGTCATATGTTTTCTCTCATATGGGGAAGCTACAGAGTAATTGAGATACCAGAGAGACTGCAGATAATGGAGGAGAAACTCCAGTGGAGCCAAAGAGGTGGTCTAGGGGAAAGAGGGGGAATCAATGAAGGAATTACTTCCATCGACATTATGTACAAATGTGAGAATACCAATGTCAATATCAATATCTTGCATGGGAAAGGAGGGACGGGGAGGGAACTGGAAGGAACTGGAGGAAAGCCCACCAAGTGCTGTGTGCATGTATGTCACTATCACTGTGAACTACATTATGATGTGAGACTATAATGCACAAATAAAAGTATTAAAAAGGTAGAATGTCCCCCTATCCCTCACGGAAATAAGGTAGCAATGTTGGAAGCAGGGCTTGGTTGCTAAAGAGGGGTTGCTGGGTATATGGCCTTGGGGATTATAATGTCCTTCCTCCACTTGTTATCTCTGGCTTCAGGCCTCTCTATGCTTCCTGCCACCATTCTCTGAGCTCTGCAGACCTGGCCTCATGTGGACTGAATGTCTGAATCTCCAACACCTGTGAGCAAATGAATTTCCCTTCCTCTAAATTGTGTGTGATCAGGATTATTGGCTCAGCCAGTGAGATTGCTGTCTGAGACCAAAGGGAACCACACCAAGAGATGTTATGTGCATATATGAATGTATCGCTCTGAATTTCACTAAGTGTATAATTCTATTGCACCAATAAAATTCTAAAAATAGAAAAAAAGAATGACAGCATATCAATTTTTATGTTTTTAAAATGCTCTTTTTCTAAGATCTGAGTTTTGGGAGAAATTTTCCTAAAGCAATATATTAATAAACTCTCAAAAACATAATGTAAAATTAAAATTATTCTTGTTAATTAAATCAGAATTAAACAATCATGAATACATCAAAATTTGATTACTTAGAAGCAATTAATAATTGGACAAGTTAGTTCTTTTCATTGATGTTTAATCTAAAGTGAGCATTTTTTATGCTCACTTTGGTTGGTGCATTGTAATTATACATCATAAGGTTCATAGTGATAGGGACATGGGACATACATACACACAGCACTTGGTTAGTTTCTCCCTGGATCCCACTGCACTCCCTCCCATTCTCCACATGTTATTGAGTTGGGCATTGATAAGTTCGTATGTACATAGCAACATTGAAGTGCTTCCTTCATTGAGTCACCTCTCTCACACACACACAGCTAACATGAGAATTCTTTCCTGGCTTCTCTATTCAGCACTAAGTCAACAATGACAACTCATGATAGATTAACTTCCCGCACGTGTGTGCTCTGATTCTGGGGTCATAATATGTTATTTCTTTGTTTTAACTGTCAGTGCACAAATGCTATACTCTTCATTTCACATATACACACACATTTTTACTGTTGTATACACATGTAATTGCCCTGATACCAGCAATTTCTGTAAATTATCTGTAAACTCTCAAATTATATTTGTATATTATTTTGCATTTTCTTCCTTCCTTCCTTTTTTTCTTCCTTCCTTTCATTCTTTTTTTTTTTTGTCATACTGGGAATGAAACCCAGGGGCATTATACATGGGAGCTACACCCCCAGTCTTTTTTATTTTGAAACAGGATGGCCCTAGCTTACCTGCACACTGACCTTGAATCTGCAATCCTCTTATTTCAGCCTCCCAAATAATGGTATTACAGGCATACACCACCAGGCCCAGCTACTTCATGCTTTCTAAAACATGTCATCATTGATAACTGCAATTTTATGTCTTTCCAACTCGAAAAATTTATTTTTTCTTTTGTTGAAATAGCTAGGATGAGAAGTAAAAGGTTAAATTAAAGTGATAGCATGCTTCTAATACTTAAACATTAAATATTTGCCCTAAAATTTTGTTACTCTATATCAGGTTTAAAATGTTCACTTTGACTTCAAATGTACTAAAGTGTTTTTCTCTATAATCACAAATCAAATTTCATTAAATGCTTTTGATATCTATTAGAAATAACCACATAATTGATTTTGCCTTACTCTGTTCAGTGCGGTAAGATACATAACAGATGATATAATGTTATAATGTAGCTCTGGCAAATAAGATTTTAATCATTAGATTTGGATTAATATTACTTGTATTTGATTCATATTTTTCCACTATATTTATGTGTGAGATTAATGACAATTTTTCTTTCTTACATTATCCTTTTTTGGATGCAATATTAGTGTTAAACTAACAATAGAAAGTGATAGTTTTTCATTTTTCTACTCTAGAAGATGTTCTATGTTCTATAAAATTATAATTACCTACTATAAATAGTTTAGCTTAACCATAAAACATTCTGATCCAGGAGTTTTATTGGGAGAAAAGTTTTATTATTTGTAATTTAATTAATTTGCTATTATAAACCCATTCAGGCTTTCTAATTTTTGCAAGGATAATATTGGATAAGTTATATTTTTCTTGTCAATAATTCATTTCACTTAATATTTATTTTTATTAGCATCATCTCTTCATAGCATTTTCTTATACTTTAAATTATCTGCATTATATAAAGTTACATCTCTTTTTTATACTGGTGTTTTCTAATTATAAGTTCTTAACTTAGCATGAATTTCATTTTAGATTTTCTTCAAAGAACCAGCTTCTGACTTTGTTATCCCAATAAAACTTTTGGTGTTTTTATTAAGCCCTAATATTGGTTTTAGTTTCCTCTTTCTGTAGTCTTTGGACTTTTTTCTGATACTCTTACAAACTTCTTAAGCAGACTAGTAGACCATTGATCTTTTTTGTCTTTGTTACTTTGTATTCATAATATTTCTTTTTTTTTTTTTTTGCTGTACTGGGGATTGAACGCAGGGATTGAACATAGGCGTTCTACCTCCGCACTACGCTCCCGGCCCTATTTTTTATACTTTATTTTGAAACCGGGTCTCACGAAGTTGCGGAGGGCCTCGCTAAGGAAAGAGAGAGAGAGAGAGAGAGAGAGAGACAGGGAGAGAGAGAGAAAGAGAGCTGAAGCTGGCCTCGAACCCAGATCCTCCGGTTTCCGCCTCCCAAAGTACTGGGATTACAAGCATGCACCACCACGCCCGGCTCCTATCATAATATTTCAAGAAACAACTCAACAATGAGATTTAAAAGTCCCATGAACGGGTCATAGGGATGCCTATGACACATAATGGGGAGGTGGCCAAAAGAAACAGGAAGAAGTCACACTGTGCTTCATGGTGTAGATCTGGAATGATCCCCAAAATGCTCCTGTGTTGAGGACTGCTTTCCAGTGTAGCAAGGTCCAGAGGAGGGGTGTGGCTGGAAGAGGTGTGTCACTGGGCCTGTGGCCTTGAGAACTGCATCTGCCCCTGCCACCCTCTCCCTCTTCTCTCTCCTCCTCGTCAAGCTGCCATGAGCTGAACAGCTTTCCTCTGCCATGCCGGGATGCCGCGATGTTTCTACCTTGGGGCCAGCTGGCTATGGGCTCAACCTCCAAAACCTTTCCCCTCTAACTTCTTCTCACCAGTTATTTTGGTCTCACCAGTGAAAAACAATGGACTAACAGACTGTGATTCCAGACTGGCTTGAGTGAGGGAGGAGGAAAGAAGGAAGGAAGGAAGGAAGGCAGCAACCTTTAAGACAGAGGAAGGAAAGATATACAAGGACATGGAGCTCTTGAGTCAAAGTCAATACTCAGAGAAATTCCACATCTCCTGGGAAGAGTGAGACCTGCCTTAGGCTAAGAGTAGACTATGGAAAGGAAGGACTTATGGGCTGGACTTCAGAACACAACAGCTAGAATTCTGGGTTAATTACACTTCCTAAAATCGAGATATGAGAGACATTTCCTCATGCCACAAACAAGTATCTCCTCATCTAAACACCGATGGTCTGAGTATCCCCAAGGTCTGTAGCATCACTCAAGGTTCAATGTTTTATCTTTCACATTTAAATTCCACTAAATTTCTTCATTGGGCCTATGAGTTACTGAGATATCCATTTTCTAATATCCAAGTAAGTCAGTTTCTGAGGAATGTTTAGTCATCAGTATAATAACAGTTTATCATCTATAATCAAAAAAAGGTATCCTTTAGGAATGACACGGTTTAATCAATGACCATAGCCTAAATCTCAATCTGTAAACACAGTCCCTGAAGACCAAAATTGAGAAGAATAAAATGACCAGGAGCCCCTACCTGCAAACATAATTAGAAGACTTAGTCTAATAGGAGCTTTGACTCATATGTAAGAAAGGAAATAAATAAATAGCCAAGAGCAACAGAGTATTCTCTGGATTCTTTCCAGGAGCAGAGGCAGAGGGAAATGTGCAAAAGATAAAACAGACGAGGGTGGGCTCCCTACAGGGGAAGTCACACCACCTTTCACAGGAAAACACTGAGAACAGGCCTAAGCCCCAGATGGGGAGCCTGCCGGCTACTGTAAGAATGCAAAAAAGGAGCTTAGAAAGTACCGGGGAAATTGTTCTGCCAGTAACTTGATCCAGCCTTCAAAATGGTGAGAAAATAAATGTTTGTAGAGTAAGCCACCAGGTCTGTGGCATTTTGTTATGGCAACCTGTGCAAACTAATAGACTACTTTCTCATGAACAAGGAAGGGAATGCGGCACCCATGCAAAACTGGTAAATGTTAAAAACGAAATGAGAATCAGAACTCCTCAAATGCTGAGAATTCTCCTCATAAAGCCATCACATGGCAGACGAAAACAATAATGTCACATTCCAACACGAGTTGAATTAAAACAGAAAAAGAGAAAACATCAACAAATCCTAAGATCGGATGCACATCAACATTGCATAACTACAAATTTTTTTTCAAGTGGTTTTTGAGCACAGACTCTGATTTAATATCTAGTGGAAACGATTCTTTGGACAAAAGACCTTGCACAGAAATTTCAAATTTCATTCAAGAGGGTTATTATGGGTAGTAATATTGTGGTAAATATGTAACAATTTTATATATGTTTTTTTAATTTTTTTTGCGGTACTGGGGATTGAACCGAGGGGCATTCTACCTCCGAGCTATACCCCCAGCCCTATTTTTATTTTTTATTTTTGAAACAGAGTCTCACTAAGTTGTGGAGGGCCTCAGTAAGTAACTGAGGCTGCCCATGAAACTGTGATCCTCCTGTCTCAGCCTCCCAGGTACTGGGATTACAAGTGTGCGCCACCATGCCAAGCTTATATAAGTTTTTGTTATGGTTAGATATAGAATGTCCCCTGAAGAGCTCATGTTAA
The DNA here is from genome assembly GCA_004027185.1 of Glis glis. Lineage (NCBI taxonomy): Eukaryota > Metazoa > Chordata > Mammalia > Rodentia > Gliridae > Glis > Glis glis. The sequence goes on from PVJS01009819.1 coordinate 22,259, forward strand.
TGTTCAGAATTGATATAGTCAAGTGATGAGGGATGTAATCCCATCCATGGATAAATCCATCGTAATGGACTTACTGGGCGGTAACCGAGGCAGGTGGGTTGTGTCTGGAGAAGGTGGGTCCCTGGGGGTGTGGCATAGAGACTATGCTTTTGTCTTTGAATCCCCTTGCTTGCTTGGTTTCCTGCTTACATGACTTTCTCCATGATGTGAGAGAAGAGCCTTGCTTTCCCTCTTTCTGCTTCCCACCCCATGCTCTGAGATCCACAGACCCCAGCCTCGCATGAACCGAACCCAAACTCTCTAAAAACCTGTAAGCAAATAGATCTTCTTTCCTCACAGTTGTCTAGTCAGTTATTTTGGATTAAAGCAGTGATAATGTTGACCAAGACAATGTTACAAGGAAGCAAATAATGATGTACACTAACATTTTAGAAAATGAAGTCTTAAAAAAAGGTACAATTAAAAAGTTAAGAAAATGTGACATTGGAAAATGGCCTAATAATTTTTTAAGAACATTACATTTATACAAGGTAGCAATTACATTTTGCAGGAAAAACCCAACCACAAAGATTGATAAAGACATGTACCCCCAAATTGCATAAAATATATTAACAACTTCATTCATTGGGGTCAAAAAACATTAAAAAGAACATTGTTTATGTACAGGAAAATGGATAAATAGATTTTAGTATACTAATACAATGAATTTCTATTCTGTTGTTCTAAAAATAAATAGGAACAAACTATTGATTCATGAAATACCATGTATGAATCAAAATATAATAAGATTAATGAATGGCTGACAAAAGAGTATTAATAGATCTTTCAATTTATAATGAAGTTCCCAAACTGACAAAATTAATCTGTGGTTCCCCCAAGATAAAGAATTGTTTGAGAAGTGACATGAGTAAACTTGAGAATTTTTTAGGGTGCTGGAAATTTTCCATATATAGAGTGTGCATTGTACAGAAACTTGTATATTCAATAATGCACCAAAAAATATTATTCAATATCTGTGCACTAAACTGTGTGTAAATTAAATCTTACTACAAGAAGTGAGCAATTTTAATGATAAATTTACATGAGAACATAGAAATATACATATGAATGCATTTTTAAAATCTTTTTCCACAGAAAGAAAATGGAAGCAATTATACTGCCAGGGAATTTAAGATGCTTAGGACCCAAATATTTCCAATAAGACAAACCAGGGCTCTTTGAAGAGATGCTCTATTCCTGTCCTGGTGCAAGAAAGCTCAGGATGAATTCAGAACATAACTTGTGCCTAAAATAATTGAGCACACAATGACTCAGTGGAAAATATTATAACAACATCAGTTCTAACTTCAAAGGTCTCCGAGTGGCTAAATTTGAAATAATTGGAGAATCCAAATGGAAGGCAATGTCTTAGTCCATTTGTGCAGCTACAACAAACTACCATAAGTTCCATAACTTATGAAACAATGGAAAATTATTTGACAGAATTCTGGAAATAGGCAAGTCCAAGAGAGATGGCATCCTCTCCCTGTGTCCTTACATGATAGAGGGGCCACCTAGTATTCTGGGGTCTCTTATAAAGGTACTAATCTCAATCATAAAGGCTCTGCCCTAATGAAATAATCACCTTCCAAAAACCCCACCTGCCAAAGCATCACTCCAGGGATTAAGATTTCAGCAAGCCAGGCACGGTGGCACATATTTCGGAGGCTGAGACCGGAGGATCGCAGGTTCGAGGCCAGTCTCAGAAACTTAGTGAGGCTCTCAGAAACTTAGTGAAACACTTTTTTCAAAACAAAAAAAAGTGCTGGGGGTGTACCTTGGAGTAGAATGCTCCTGGGTTCAACCTACAGTACCAAGGGGGAGAAAAATTATTTCAGCATTTAAACTTTGGGGAGTACAAACATTCAGACCATAGAGTAAAACATTCCCTAATAACACAATGAAAAATTCATTTGTGAATATTTAATATTACTCAAAGACAGAAGAGACAGAAACAATGGGAAAAATTATTTTGTGGAAGCAGGAGAATGTTAGCTAATAGATGTAAAGTCATAGTAGAATTAGACATTTTTCAACTCCCGGTTCACACAAGGATAATCCGTGGGTGGCAGAAATCATTGAATAAAGCTCTTTTGGAGGACACCATATTTTCAGGATGTAAAAACGAATTATCCTACAAATCATTCTCTAATTTGAAGTCGAGTACAATATTATAATGAAGCGAGGTGGGAGTCCACATCTTAGCCAAGTGACCGTATGTAACATCGCTAACTGGGGGACAGCATAGCTTTGTGTTTCCCTAAATGCAAGGAAGCAAGAAGTCTTGATACAATATACTCATTATTTCTACTACAATTTTCAAACTCAGTGTAATCTAGACTATCAATCAGAAGCTCTCTCTGCCAGGATGATTTTTCCCCAAGGCGATCTTTGGCAAAGTCTGGAGATGTTGTGGGTTGTCTCATCCGAAGAGGTGTTCTAGCATCTCATAGGTAGAGGCCCAGAGTAGTGCTAGATATCTCATGCTCACAGAACAGCCTTTAAAAGAGGTCAGTGCATAGGAGGTTGAGAACTTCTTCTCTTGACTGACCTTCTTGTTTTTATAAAGTATAGGACATAGAAGAATAAAGGCTATCGTGAGTGATCCATTAGACCAGTATAGAACGGTATACTCTGCCACAGAATTGATCTGATTTTTAAAACATTAAGTTATGGGTACGACACTCTTCTAGACTAAAAGGTGGTTAATAAGATTTGATTCCTGATGCATTAGTAAAACTGAGTTGGATGTTTCTGTAAAACAATAGCTATTATGACATTCTTGAGCCGGGCATGGTGGCGCACGCTTGTAATCCCAGGACTTGGGAGGCTGAGACAGGAGCATCACAGGTTCGAGGACAGCCTCAGCAAGTAGTGAGACTCTCATTAACCTAGCGAGACCTGTTTCAAAATAAAAATTAAAAAATAAGGATTGGGTTGTAGCTCAAAGGTAGAATGTCCCTGGGTTTATTCCCCAGTACCACACACACACACACACACACACACACACACACACATACACACACAGATTCTTGAAAAATAAAGAGAATTTGAATGTGAACTAGATATTGATGATATTAATAATTTATTAATTTATATAGTTTGATCTTTGTGATCGTGTAATAAAATGCTCTAGTGTGATGTACACTAAAGGATTTGAGAGAGGTCCTAGTGAATAAAAGTTGTGTTAAATAGTACACATGTGATAGAGATTAGTCTTAAAAATAAAAGATGGGTGGGTTTAATGTCCATTATATTGAAAATATACAATTTGCAATAATATATTACAAATAAATGGAACCAATATCAATAGTTGCCTGTGCAGGGAATGGTACAGAAGAGAGACATGTATGCAGATAATATAATATGAATCACTGAGTACAAAGAAGAGAGACAATGGCAGATACCAATGGTAACCATGTTTCATCAACTAAGGCATACTGTCTTGACAGAATACTCTACCCATACATACTAAATAAATAAAAAGCATGCCCATACATCAAAACATAAACAGCGTATACAGTGAGTACCAAGACATAATTTAAAGATATAATTATACTCTAAAAAAAGAAACTGGTAGAGATGGTTGACTCTGACAGATAAATTGAAAAGAAGAGAAGATCAAAGACATTTATTTTCATGATAGAGTGGAACTAGGGAAGTTGTACTAAGAGGGACCCTGAAAACAGATCTTCTGCATGTGATCCCGGTACTTAAATACTTACTGGTGGGATGAAAAGAAGTATCTAATTACTGTTGGGAACAGGGCAGGAACTATGAATTTCACCTGTGGTGTATCCGGATGGGGCTGAAGGGAAGCCTGGAGTGGAAAGGGACCCCTTTGGGACTCTAGCTCTAACACTAAGCCATACAAAAGCAGCGGTAGCTGTTCAGAGTTTGGAGTTGTCTAAATTTTACTAAGTGCCTTGGAGGCCATAAAGAAAATAACTGGCAGGCTCTAGCCAGCCAATTTTCAAGTCAAGAAATGTTACGAGAGCCACTGTCCCTGACAGTAATTAAAGAGGCTCTTATCTCCTGGATCCAGAGGGCAGAGTGAGTATGCCAAGGTCAGGAATTGATCCACATGACAGAGCTGCAGCAAAGAGGGAACTCCCCGGCTGGACAGGTCTCCTGTGACAAGTCGGAGCCCTGAGAAGGAGAGAGCGGGATCCTGGACCCTAGGAAGAACAATTTATAACAGACATACCTGGATATCTTGAAGCAATCGCCCATCCTAGTGTGACTGCAGAAAGAAATGCTATTTTTATAGGTGCATTATATTCATACATCATGATGAAGTTCAGACTGATAGAGATATACATGTACACAGTACTCAGTAAGCCTCCCCCCAAGTACCCCCCTGCTCCCTCACCCTCCCCATGCATGACACTGAGATTGGCATTGATAATTTTGTTATATACATCATGTCCATTGAAATGTTTCCTTAATTAAATGTCCCCCCCCCTTAGGCCCTGTCCATCACTCCACTAGGGTTTCTCCTCCTTTGTCTAAAGTGACTTTGGGATCCCAATTTCTTCCTAGCTTCCACACATGAGGGAAAACATCTGACCTTTCATATTTTGTGACCGACTAATCTCACTTAGCATAATGTTCTCCAGTTCTATTTCCTGCAAATGACATAATTTTGTTCTTCTTTATGTCTGAGTAGAATTCTACTGTGTGTATATCCCATAATTTTGTAATTCATTTATCTGTTGGTGGACACTTAGGCTAGTTTTATTATTTGGGCATTGTGAATTGTGCTGATATAAAACACTAAAGAAAGAAATAAAAGAAGACTTTAGAAGATGGAAAGATCTTCTATGCTCCTGGGTAAGCAGAACAAATATCATATAAATGGCCATTTTACCAAAAAATGATCTACAGATTCAATCGAATCCCTATTAAAATACCATGGTCATTCTTCACAGAACTAGAAAAATCAGTCCTAAAATTTATATGGAAAGATAAAAGACCCAGAATATCCAATACAGTCCTCAGCAATAAGAACCATGCAGGAAGCATCACAATACCTGACTTTAAACTATACTACAGAGCTATAGTAATAAAAACAGCATGATATTGGCACAAAAACAGACACATAGACCAATGGAACAGAATAGAAGATTCAGAAACAAATCCATATACATACAGCCAATTGATTTTTGACAAGGTTCCAAAAACATAGGCTGGAGAAAAGATAGCCTTTTCAACAAATGATATTAGCAAAACTGGTTATCCATTTGTAGAAAAATAGCAATAAATCCCATCTTCTCACCCTGTACAAGAGTTAACTTTAGATGGATCAAAGACCTGGAAATTAGACCAGAGACTTTGCAATTACTAGAAGAATGCATAGGACCAACACTCCAACATAAAGGCACTGATAGAAATTTCCTCAATAAGACCCCCAAGGCACAAGAAATTAAAATGAGGATTAATACATGGGATTGCATTAAATTAAGGAGCTTTTCTTCAACAAAGGAAACCATCAAAAACCTTAATAGAGAGCCAATAGAATAGGAGAATATTTTTGCTATGTATGCTATATTTAATGATCACATCAGTACAATCTGTAGGGTCCTTAGAAACTCTAGATGAATGGTGAATGATACTGGACAATTATAAATGTAACCAAGCAGTATCTCAATCTCAGCCTCTCATTCTTACTAAATTTGCTGGACACCAAATGTCTTGACAGTCTTCAGAACATCACACTATGTTGGGATTAAACCCAGGGGCATTCTGACTCTGAGCTACAACCCCAGCCCTTTTTTATTTCTTAATTTGAAGCAGATTCTAAGTTGCTAAGGGCCTCATTAAGTAGCTGAGGCAGGCCACCAACTTGCAATCCTCTTGTCTCAGCCCCCCAAATATTGGAATTACAGGTGCGTACTGCCATGCCTGGCTGAAGTGTGGTATTTTTGAGTGGGGCCCAAAGCAAGAGAGGTCTCCAGAAGCAGTTCCAGGCTGTAGTAAAGATGGCCCTCTACTGCAAGACATTCGACCAAGCAAATCTGATAGTACTAGACTATTAGTGGAAAAGAACGCTCTTTGGCATACCCCAAAAGAGGGGCCACTGGAAGGAACCCTGAGAGTTCTTCAACAGGGCTATGCCATCTGCAGAAGGAATGACTTTTTATTTGCAAATCACCTCCTCATATGCTAAAGCCAGCTCACAATAGAGAATGAGTTCCTGTCAATGGGCCATTTCCTATGTGTGCCAGAATTTTATTTATGCCCCAACAGAGATGTACTAAATTCTAAATAAAACATGTTTTTCTACTGTACACTATAAATAGATAATGACTGATGTGATTCAAGATTTCATTTACTGGTAAGGCTAAAAGTTTAGGATGCTTGAAAAAATGTGTTTTATAGCAACATTAAAGGTACACTTATTTGTGCCATTAGATTTGTAGGTTAAGTTTTCTCTTCTGGAAGAGGAAGAATATTTCTCTCAGGTGTGAGCCAGTTTAAAAGATCGATTACTCAAATATGTCAGGGAGCCAGAGTCCAACACGAACATTTGTCCAAATTCAAAAACAAATGTCAATGTCCCCGGATCGATTATGTAAGAATCTTCAACTCACCTGACCTTTTACAGAAAAGTTCCTGGACATTTATGGTAGAGGAAAGAATTTCCCCCAAAGAATTAATAAAGGTCAAAGGATATACTTGAGTGCTATTTGAAGTTTCATTTTCAATAATTATTTATGACCAGAATTCAAAGTCGTTGGTAAGGAATATTTAAATGGCTATCATGCAGAGCTAAGCAAATGGCTCTCGGGTTGTCTAATACACTTGCTTTTGTCACAACTCTCCACTTCTCTGCTTCACTTCACACCTCCTCACCCCACAAAGTACAACAGAGAGGAAGGAAAGACCTCTCCCTTTCCTCTTCTTCCCACTCCTCAGTACTTGTCACCACTTCAAGTAAAGAAAAAGGTTAAAATGGAAAGTAGGATTAATGTATAGCCATTAATATATGAGAAAAAATTTTGTGGAGGGCAGGACATTTGAGTCTGAGAAGAAGTGTGGAACAAGTATAGAACATCTCAGGGACCAATAGTCCACAAAGTCAGTGGTCAGGACTACATGATGACCTTACAAAAGTGACTGGTACCAAAAATAATAAAGGCTTGGCCCTAAATATCAGTAAAATAACCAGCTTCTGTGAGCAAATTATTAGAGCACAGAACCATTCTGTGGGGGTCAATGAGAAATAAGTGAATATCAAACTAGATAAAAAGAATAAACACCTACTGGTATCAATAAGCAGATCAGTAGAAATATATGGTAAAGAGTAGAAAATAGATAGAAAAGAATTCCTCTAACTAGTTAATACACAGTGACGAATTCCTCTGACCAATTAATATGGTTACAGTGACAGGATTTAGCCAGGTGTGGTGGTGCACACTTATAATCCCAGAACTTGTGAGGCTGAGACAGGAGGATCGCAGGTTGGCAGCCACCCTCAGCAACTTAGTGAGAGCCTGTTTCCAAATAAAGAATAAAAAATAAGGCTGGGGGTGCAGCTCAGAGGTAGAATGACCCTGGGTTCAATCACCAGTACTGCAAAAAAAAAAGAAAAGAAAAAGAAGTGACAGGATTTAAATGTCATCCCTTTGAGATATGTCATTAGCTAACTGAAATCCTTTCTAGAGCAAGAATTTCTACAGATCCTGGAAGAAAAATGAGTATGTTTACTTTATTAGGAAAACAAGCAATGAACATGTAAAATGATTCAATTATCTTTAAAAATACATTGAGAATATTTAAACCAATAAAGGAATTTAGGTTTCCATTCAATAAAGTTTAACTGAATATTTTATTCTATTTTTAGATAAGTTTTGGCAATAATTTCAGACTACTTTTTTGTTGTTGTTAGTAGCCTGTTTTCTGTTACTCTACAGAAATTTATGCTAATGATAAGTCTTATTGTGTATTGTTTGTGTGTGTGTCTGTTGCTGGGGATTGAACCCAGGGACATTCTACCTCTGGCCCATACCCGCAGTCCTATTTTTTTTTTTTTATTTTGAAACAGAATCTCACTAAGTTGCCAAGGGCCTTGCTAAATTGCTGAGGCTGGCCATGAACTTCCGATCCTCCTGTCTCAGCCTCTCAAGTACTGGAATTACAGGCATGCACCACCACTCTAGACTACATTTTTATTTAATATGGAAAAAATCCCTAGCTGTTTATACATATATTCTGGGTTATCTGCTTCCTATGTTCTTCATTCCTCTAAGGATTTTTGAATTTCATTATTAACTATATATTACAAAGTACTTGTGTCTTCTTTCTAAAAATTGGTATTAATAAAAAAGCAATTCCCTATTCATGGCTGATTATAAAAGGTAATGTATCTTTCACATGAGTAGCTAAAACATATTTTTCCAAAATAAAAGCTAACTACTGAAAATGTAATATTTGTGTATGATTTCTAGAATATTGCAGAATGACCATCATATCTTGTTGATGATTGAACACAAAACACGGCATTGAGATTTGCGTTCTGATATTTCATTATACTAATTGTAATGTCTAAAATTAATTGAGAATATCCAGCAGGCATTATTCTGAATTATCTTTACTATTTCATTTGCTTCTCCCTAGGTCTTATAAGATATATACTAAAATTCATGTTTTCAGACAAGGAAACTGAGACTGTGAAGTTGTCCATCAAATTGCTTGTTGACTCAATAACTTGATTAAAGTAAGGATTCTCAAAAGCATGCTCTGGAAAATCCATAAATATCCGACTTTACTAAATCTATAATTTATTAACAATATTATGTGCATTGGTAGTAATATAGCCAATTGGCAGTAATTATTACCAGTGTTACCAATAGTGAATCACCAATATTATCAATATTATGCACAATTTCATTACATGCCCCTGTTTTGAATAGAACAATCCCTTAGTTGCATGTGCTATTCTGCAGTTTAGAGTTCTATTGATTCTGCTTTCCCAAAGAATAAACTTCCAGTCTTCCTCCGGAGTGGGTAAGGTGTAATCACTGGCTATGTGGAATGAAGGGGGTAGAGGGAGAGTCTGCGGGTGAAAAACCTTCTCACACATGTTTTCAACCAGTGCTCCTATTTTTAGTCCTGTTCTTGCACACACACACCTACTGTCAGAGCTACCCATTACTTCTGATTCCAAACACTCTCTGGGTCTTGAAGAGAAAGAGCAGCTGGGCGTGGTGGCGCACGCTTGTAATCCCAGTACTCTGGGAGGCAGAGACCGGAGTCTCTCTCTCTCTCTCTACTTAGTGAGGCCCTCCGCAACTTTGTGAGACCCGGTTTCAAAATAAAGTATAAAAAATAGGGCGGGGGGTGTAGCGCGGAGGTAGAACGCCCCTGGGTTCAATCCCCTGTACCGCAAAAGAAAAAAAAAAAAAAGAAAGTAGAGCAAAATATCTGTGCTCAATTTTCCACATGTAAAGAATTAATCTTCCTCTTTGGCTTCTCTTGAAATTGTGGCAATCCCTTTATTGTGTTTATAAGATTAATAAGTCGTTTTATATGCTAGATAGAGAGGAAAACCCTAAAATAAAATATGGGCTTGAAATAATGGTAATGTTCTGGGTTTATTGAGGAACTAAATTGAATAAGTGGATTAAATATGTTCTTCATTCATCCAATTTCGTATCAAATGCTACCGCAGACCACTTTCGATTCTAGGAATAAATCAATAGACAGTGCGGAAGATAAATAACCGGTTTAAATGCAGGGCTTGATGGGAAGAGAACAACAATGGGACGCTTTGCCACCATTCGTCACAGGCTTGGCCCATTTCTCTGTCAGCATTTGGGTCTTGTAGACAAAGCTAATGAGAAAAGTCAGACTTGCTTAGAAGGATCGTGTGGCCAAAGCCGAGTCAGGAAAAGGCACCCGGCATCCTGGATTCTGTCCACTGTCTCTGGGCCATGGCATGAATTTACAGTGTCTGGGTCACAAAAATTGTCTTGTTTATTTACCATTTTACCCAAATGCCTCCAATTCAAATTTCTTAATGTGAAGCATATATATTCTACTCCTGTAATGTCAATTATCACTGGCGTTTTAAAGATCACCAATGATGTTTTTGAAATTATTGAAATGATAATCATGGCTAAAAGATTTTTTTTCATTTTTGGAGACATGTTCCTATAATCACATATTGCATCATTTTTTTTGGCCACAGCATGCCTAAAGGCATATTATTACTCCCTACCCTTGGTTTATATATTTTTCTTAGCATTCTAGCATAGAAAAATTGTGTTCCCAAAAAAATGTGCAAACAAATTAAGTTCAAAACTATGAGATGAATGAACATTTAAAGTGTTTGTTTAATTTCCTTTGGTACTGGGGATTGAACCCTGGGGCATTGTACCTCTGGGCTACACCTTAGCCCTTCTTATTTTTTAGTTTGAAACAAGGTCTCATTAAGTTACCATGGGCTGGCTGCGAACCTGTAATCTTCCTGTATCTGCCTCCCATGTACTGGGATTACAGGTGTGTGCCATTGAGCCTGGCAAAATGTCCATTTAATTTTTGATGTTGTAAAGCAGCATCATATAGTGGTCAAGGTGGTGAGGTTTAATTTTAATTCATATTTGATGAGTATATTACTTTCTGACTCTGTTTTCTCATCTAAGAAAAAAAAATATATATAAAACTATGTTTTGTATTAGTATTCTCTAAAGAAACAGAAGATATATACATATATGTGTGTGTATGACTATATATGAATATATACACATACATGATTAAATATATATATTATGTGTGCCTATATATGAATACATACATATACATGATTAAATATATATGTATATATGAATATTTATGTATATAAAAAAATATATATATATACACATACACACACATACACAGACCCACATACAGAGAGAGAGAGAGAGAGAGAGATACAGAGGAATGGGAGAGACAGAGAGCAGAGAAAAAAAGTAATTGGCTCAGGAAATTCCGTCTTCTGGAAAGTTCTAAGTTCTACAGCCAGCAAACTGGAGACTCAGAAATATCTGATGTTTCAGTCCAAGTCTGAAGTTTGTAAAATTTCAGTGCCTTTGCTCAGGAAATCAATCAGGCCTCAGTAGTTCTCTCTTTTTAAACCTTTTGGTTTTATTTAGTCTTCAATTGATTGGAAGATCCCCACCCACATGAGGGAGGACAGTCTGCTCTATTGAGTTCAATTCTCAAATGTTCATCTTATCCAGAAACACCCTTGCAGACACATCCAGAGAAACATTCATCCAAATGTCTGGGCACCCTACAGCCCAATCAAGATGAAACAAAATTAATATCACACGCTCTCAAAGATTGGTGTGCTGATTAAATGAAATCAAACGTTTTAGGAATTTACAAGACAAACAGAATCTATAAAGCATTCATAAACATTAGTCAAAAATAACTACTTATACTCAATCTGAAAGAAAACAGAAGAATTGAATAGATTATCTATGCATCCAGCATTACTTTTCTATATTTACAGCAAGAATGTAACTATTAAATCACTTTTCTTCCTTTCTCTTTTGGCCTATTTTTCCCTTCTATCCCCGCTCGCCTTCTAATGACATCTTCCTCTCATTGGTTGATAAAAGTACTAGGAAGAATAATTGTCTAGATGTATCACTGTTCTGATTTATTTCTTTGGTAAAGCAATTACTGTTATAGTGATTTCTAGAAAGCCTAAAATCAGAGACTCAAATATGAACTAAAGGCAATTTTTCTCTTTCCCAGGATAGTCGAATCAGTGTTAAATACACAGAAAAAATGCCTCAGGCTATAAGACTCAATTCAAGAACAGCTGTTTTGAACTTGAACAGATAAATACTAATATAAAAAATAAAAACCAATATGGTGCATCACTTTTAAAAATAATTGCCCCAATAGCCACCTGTACCTACCAGAATGAAAAATAAATCAAGCAAAGTTTTGCTGATTCATAAATATAGAGAAGCTATTTAATCAACAACATTTTGCACTGCTTAAATACTTACAACACAGCAGAATTTCTTTTTTTTTTTTTTTTTTTTTTTTTTCGGTACTGGGGATTGAACCCAGGGGCGTTCTACCTCCACGCTACACTCCCGGCCCTATTTTTTATACTTTATTTTGAAACCGGGTCTCACGAAGTTGTGGAGGGCCTTCACTAAGTAGAGAGAGAGAGAGAGAGAGAGAGAGAGAGAGCAAGCGAGCTGAGGCTGGCCACGAACCTGGACCCTCCGGTCTCCGCCTCCCAAAGTACTGGGATTACAAGTGTGCGCCACCACGCCCGGCTCAGAATTTCTAATAGTATTTGAGAAAAGCATCTTACTCCGTAAAAGAAGTCCCCTAATTCAATAGGAGGTGGGAAGGCCACTGAACTGGTTCAATTAACCCCTGAAAGTAGAATCATTCTATGAAAATGAGGAGTGTCTGTATGATTTAATTGACCGGTCATTACTTTTCTTGATAGTATCGTCTCTTGAAGCATCAGTAGCTGTCTCAGACTCTTCAGGCTGCTGTGACAGAACTGGGACGCTCATAAACTTCACCATTCCGAAGAGTGAGAAGCCCAAGATCAGGAGACCAGTACATGTGGAATCCAAAGGAATCCAGGGTTTTCTGTTTCATAGATGGTGCTTTTGTCTGGGGTTCTTACATGGTAGATGGAATAAGTAGCCCTGTGGGGTCTCCTTTATAAGGGCGCTAATCCCCTTCAGTAGGGCTCCGCCCTCATGACCTAATCATCTCCTCAAGGCCCTATCTCCTAATGCTCCCACCTTGGGGGTTAGGATTTAGATTCCAGCCAGTGAATTTGGGTGGGTGGGGTGGGGGAGAAGGAAACATAAACATTCAGATCTTAACATGACCAATGTGTTTTGAAAATATCAAATGTGATCAAATATAGAACACATCAAACCATATTCCAAATGAATGTCAAGGTAGTTCTGCCCTCCCTCCATTTTTATATTATTTTTTCTTTCAATCTCATAAAAGGTTGAAATAGAGGGCTCCCTTTTTTGATAGGTGCTTTATCATTACCTATCTTTTCCTCATTCATCCAATCAATGGCCATTTGTTCGGCACCTATTCTAGGTTAAGCATCTCTCATCTAAAAATCCCAAATCATCCATGCTCCAAAATAAAATGTTTTGAGTGCTGATATGACATTACTGCAAGTGGAAAATTCTACGCCATTAAACTTTTGTTCATGCACAAAATTTTTTTTAAAAGTTGTATGATTACCTTAAGGCTGCATGTATATGTATGTATAAATTATTTTTATGCATAGACTCAGGTTCCATCCCCAAGATATTTCATTATGTATATGTGAATATTCTAGAATACAAAAAATAACCTGGAATTCAAAACACTTCTGTTCTGAAGCATTTTGGATAGGAAATATTTCACCTGTATAAGCCAAGCACTATTGCAGAATAAAAACAAGAAGCTCACCGTCTGAACTAAAAGGCCCCTTCTTTGCTTTATTTATATCATATTCTTATTCTCTGGGATTTTTTTTTTTTTTTGCGGTACCAGGATTGAACCCAGGGGCGTTCTACCTCCGAGCTACACCCCCGGCCCTATTTTTTATACTTTATTTTGAAACTGGGTCTCACGAAGTTTCGGAGGGCCTCACTAAGTAGCTGAGGCTAGCCGCGAATCCGGATCCTCCGGTCTCAGCCTCCCAAGTACTGGGATTACAAGCGTGCACCACCACACCCGGCCTCTGGGATTTTGACAAACAAGAAATGTGTTTGGTCCTTTGGTTTAAGTCATATGTTACCAAAAGATCTCTGTGGGTATGAAAATGTGTTTTCTAAGGGAAACATTTTGAGAAGAACAATTGCAAAGTCCTACACCAATCACCTCTAATGTACAACAGAGCCTTTCTCCTTATAGCTACACTCTGAAAGTTTAATAAATCGGCTTTGAATGTGAAGCTTTGAGAAGAGGAATAATCAATGAAAATGACCTAAAAGAGTAATGGAATATTGGTGTAAATATACTGATCCATTTGTGGCCTCATAGCAGGCAATCGGCTGTACTGTGGTAGAATTGTACAACACTTACTGCTCATCACCAGGATGACATCACAGTGAAGGTCTTAATTAGCTTGAAGACTTCAAGTAAACAGGAGGAGCCTTGGGGTTGCCACCAAAATGTGCGGGATTTCTGAAGAAGAAAGGTGGACTGATACAGACAAGCTAACACTGAACAGTTTATTTATTTATTTTTTTTTTTGCGGTACCGGGGATTGAACCCAGGGGCGTTCTACCTCCGAGCTACACCCCTGGCCCTATTTTTTATCCTTTATTTTGAAACTGGGTCTCGTGAAGTTGCGGAGGGCCTCACTAAGTAGAGAGAGAGACAGAGACAGAGACAGAGACAGAGACAGAGCTGAGACTGGCCGCGAACCCAGATCCTCTGGTCTCCGCCTCCCAAAGTTCTGGGATTACAAGCGTGCGCCACCAAGCCCGGCCCATTAAACAGTTTTAACTAATTCAATTTAACTAATGCCCTAAGTATGCACAGCAATCTCTATTGGTCTGTTCTCCATTCAACAGAAGACAGTAAGAAACTTACAGCTCAGGGAAGTGAATCTCAGATTGTAATTAAACCTCGTTTTAATTAAATAATCAGTTCAACTTAGCTACAAAGCTTTTCCAAAGACTTGGCCAACAAAGAATAGCTACTTCACATTGGATGTCTGAGCAAAGGAGTTTTAAATACTTTATTTCGCCCTCCATTAGTCATACTCTTTTTGAAAGAAATACATTACTTCAGGCACCTGCTATTCCCTGGATAATGATTGCAGGCTTTCATACATTATTCAACTTTATATTTATCAGATTTCATTAAATTCAGGATAAATGATAGTTTGAGTCTTCGATAACTGGAGTATTTAGACTTGTGTGTGTTTAAATGACCAGAGAGCATATCTGTCTGTGACTGTTTGGTTTTGGGTTTTCCCAGGCTGTTATTTTTCTCTAAAGGTTTACTCATATCAAATATCCTTTTATAGATTCTGCTTCCCAAGTTTTGTCAATGTGAACCCAGAAGGCTTAAATCCATATCACTAACAGACTTCTGAATTAATCTGCTAGCAACCATCAATATTGTGTTTCAAAATTGTATAACCATTTCTGATACATTCATAGTATTCTCAGCAATCCAAATCTCTGTGCTAGAATATGTCATGTCAATAAGAATTGTTGAGATATGAGAGATTTAAATCAATTCGTACCAACACCTACTGTGACTATCTCAAAAAATTAAATTATAATGATGAGGGATTTCTAATTATACAATATACTTCTAGTCAAATATGATACTATTTACCATGATGGTAAATAAAATCTCCAGTGTATCATCTGAAATTTCTGACTAGGTCAATCTTCCTAGCATTAGGCACATCTACTGTGCAGCTCCAATATCATTAGAAACATGTACTTAACTGCATGATTTTTATGAATAATATGTCCCTCACTAAAGGCAACTCTCTGAATGTTGGCCCGTTTCTGATTCACACACCTTTCAATTGCTAGGTCCCAGCTCAGTCTTTACTATACAATATTCACAGAATTAAAGCTAGAATCTGTAATTTTTTTTTTTGTGGTACTGGGGATTGAACCCAGGGGCGTTCTACCTCCACGCTACACCCCCGGCCCTATTTTTTATACTTTATTTTGAAACTGGGTCTCACGAAGTTGCGGAGGTCCTCACTAAGTAGAGAGAGAGAGAGAGAGACAGAGACAGAGACAGAGACAGAGACAGGGAGAGAGAAAGCGAGAGAACTGAGGCTGGCCGCGAACCCGGATCCTCCGGTCTCTGCCTCCCAAAGTACTGGGATTACAAGCGTGCGCCACCATGCCTGGCTTAGAATCTGTAATTTAAGAAAACCTACTGAAAGTATTTTTTTTTCATTTTCAGCACACAATTAAAAGTAGTTTTGCCCTCTGGATTTTCCTTCAGGTTACCCTAAAAAAATACAGTAATGAATTGCTCTCAGAGAGATTCTGGGGCTCTTCTGATGATCAAAATATTCCCCAAATCACCATACTTCCTGGTGTCTGCAGTAGTTAAAGAGGGAAAGGAGGAGTCTTGCTTCACTGTCAATATCCCACGTGACCACCCTTTTTGTGACATTTATTTTCTCGAGTGCCACAGTCTTGCTATCTCATTTGCTACTTCCCTTTCACATCCTTCTTAACATCACCTGGCTTTGCACCTTACCTAGATAACTGCTACTCATCTTTCACATCTCAGCCTTGACATCTTCTCTTTGTATGGGCATAGATCACCGTACTTCACCTATCAAAGTACGGTACGCACTGCATTTTACTGTCTGGTTTGTTTGCATTTTCCACGAGGATCATCGCTACATCACTGTGGGGAGTCCTCAGTGCCCCATCCCAGTGGAGAACACATGATTAGTGGCTGTCAAAGACTTGTTGAATAAGTGATAGAATGAGACAATGAATGAATGAGAATATAACCTAGTTATTTTGTTGTTGTTTGATTTTGTTTTTTACTTAACTGTTACTGCATTTTTGCCTATGCAAACAGAATTCAGTTGGTACTCCCATGGAAAAAAATACACTTTACAAGACCCAATCAATAATACAATATTTCTGGGTGTGAAAAAATTGTAACAAAATGTTTATGTTTTATCTTGTGTAAGAAAATTTTTTTAAAAACTACTTATATAATCACTAGTTAAATTTAACATTTTACCCATCTGAGTCTTTTGTTTTTAAGTAGGTAGCAGCATTTTAAAAACTGAATACATATGGACATTCTGAAGGGGAGGGAAAAATGATAGATTTGGTACCTTCAATTTAGATCATATTGCATCTACTTAGGATTGGGTAGAAAAAGAAACCATTTTAAGAGCATTATATTGTACTATGTGGAAAGAGTCAATGTTTATATAGAGTGTCAGAAGCAATATGTATAATTGAGCAAACACCAAAGGAAATACAGGAGACTCCACTATGGACAATCCATTGATATCGGCACCAGAATCCATGAAACTAGAGACTAGAACACATCTTCAGGTTCTTTCCAGCTCAAGACATTCACAACCCTCAAAGATTCATCTGTAGATAAGCACATACAGAGATACGTGCAAGGTTCTATGTATGTCAAGCATGAGAAAAGATATTCTATTTCTTTTGGAAGTCCTTGTAGTCTAATCTTGGAGTCAGGTAATTTACATAAAATATACATTTCTCCATCAAACATTTATTGGGAGTCTATTTGGCACCAGAGACTGCAGGAGGTGAACTTGGTATAAGACAGTGTCCTTTACCTCAAATAGAAACATCATGATGGCAGGGCACAGTAGAAGAAGGATGCTCAGCTCATGGCAGCTGGGAAGGGGGGAGACGGAGAGCGAGAGACAGAACAAGCAGCCAGGGACAGATACAGTCCTCAAGGTCATTCCCCAGTGACGCACCTCCTCCGCCATGTCCCACTTTTTAAACTTCCTGAAATTGGGACCATGTTTTAACAGAAGAGCTTTTGGTGGGACATTCTAGAACCAAACCATCATATCCATCAAATATAGGATATACCAAAAGAAGGAAAAGATGTTATTCTCCGCCACCTTTAACAAGGAGGCCTAGGGAACTTCTTTCCAGCTGGCCAGTGTGGAATTATGTGCCCTCCACTCAAAATTTACTCCATGGGTAGGAGTATGCTACGATTCTTACTGTGATACTTGGTAGGATTCAAGCATTACTATGCTAATGGTTTTCTGTCTTTTAAGTTGACTGTTCCCTAGTCCTTTGGCAAGAGCAAGACAACTTAGATTCCGTTTTCCTTTGGGTTTTGTTTGTTTGTCTGCGTCTGTTGGTGTTCCCAGGTTGCTGGCATTTTTAGCTCCTATTTAGTGGTATATGCCGCCAAAAGGAAGCCTAGGAAGCTCACCATCATGCCATTTGGTGTTTCCTAAGTTGCCTGGGTGGTATGCCTCCTCCCTCTAACTTTGAGAGTCTTTAATGTTTGCTTTGCAGACAATAGAGGGTTTTTTTGATATACTTATACAGAATGTAAATTGATACAATATTTCTAATGGACCACTTGGCAGTGTTTATAAGAGTTTTATAAAATAAATATTCTCTTTACCATCTTACTTCTAGGAATTTACTCTAAGCTATTTTTAAATGTTCAAGGTTGTATATGCATGTGACTACTTACTGTAGGGTTGATTGTATATCTAAAAATAAAAATAAACCCATTTTTAAAAATAGGTTATATTTTAATTAAATTACAATATGATTAAACAATGAATTGTATGTAAACATAACAATTCTAAGATATTTAAGTAAATAGGCCTTAAAATATGCTATTGTAGGGTATAAGTCCTTTTAGTTTGTTATAC
The DNA here is from genome assembly GCA_004027185.1 of Glis glis. Taxonomy (NCBI): domain Eukaryota; kingdom Metazoa; phylum Chordata; class Mammalia; order Rodentia; family Gliridae; genus Glis; species Glis glis. Next base: position 40,680 of record PVJS01009819.1, read on the forward strand.
TTTCTAATTGTTTCTATAATGAACATGCTTAGATAAGGAAATTATAAAAATCAATAAAGTAATTGGATATCATCATTCTAAAATAATCACAACACTGTAAAAAGAGGCATTATCATAAACAACTCATTTGAACTAAAGTTGCTAACCTTTAAAATATATAACACATTTTAAAACAGCTTACTAACTTTCATATGCAAGATCAAAATACGTATTTTGGAGAAAATATTAGCCAACTACAGATATGTTAGAGGACTGTCAAATAAAATGCACAATGAACTCTTAAAACTCAATCATAAGAGAATAAACAAGGTGATTAAAACTGGAAAAAATATGAATAGAGAATTCAACAAAGATGAGAGATGATAAACGGACATAGAAAAATGTTCTCTGTCATGTGCGCTTAGGGAATTATAAATTAAAACTACAATGACACAGCACTACAAAGCTCTCTTTTTACCCAAACTCCAAATGCCGGTGATGACATGGAGCTAAGGGGACCCCTCATTCACGCTGGCGGGAATGCAAAACACCGCAGCAGCTTTGGAAGAGAATTTGGCAGCTTGTTATAAAACTAAATACACTGCTACCTTATGATCCAGCAATACCAATCCATGGTATTTACCCAAAGGAGTTAAGAACTTATTTCCACATTAAAGCCTGCAATAGATGTTTATAGAAGTTTTACTTATAATAGAAAAGTGTGGGCACGCACGCGCACACACGTGTGTTTGTGTGTGTGTGTGTGTGTGTGTGTGTGTATCCTTGGTTTTGAAGGCGAGTTATAATAAGCAGTCATACGTACCTTCCTCTGTTTTTGTTGTCAACTGCTAAGTAAGCTTTCAAACACATGGAGTGCAGTGCTCCATCAGAGATTCTTCTTAGAGCTCAGGGCCAACAGGAAGTGGTACCTATCCTGATGATTTGATACCTCTTAGGAAACAAAAGGCATAAATGCCATCCTTTTTTTCCCTTTGAATGAAGAAAAATTTGTTTTCAACAGTTGCCCTTTTGAAGCATGGATCTCTTAGTTTGAGCCCCCTCCACCCAACCTTTGCATGACTTGTGGAAAGGGAGTCAAAGATAGCATCAGTGTGAGGGGCAAGGCAGGGAAGACTTAAGTCTCTCGACAGCTTAGCTGTAACACCTATCATAGGGTCCTCTGTGTCCAACAAGTTCTCCCCGGCAGTATACATTTTAAAAAATCCTGTGTAATGACTATGATCATTAGGACTATTAAACTGAGACACAGAAAGGCTTAAGGAGTTGACTAGAATAAAGACATCAGTAAGAGATAAGAGATGCATCTGGCTCCAAAATCTATGAATTTCCCACTACATTATGTTCATCTGATATAAAATATGTTCTAGGGCGAGCTCAGGCTTGGTGGAGTTTTATAGGAACAAAATACCTCATACAAATCACCTTGCTTCCAGCCTACATTTTCACTAACTCCACTCCATTTCCTAACTTGTTCCTACACATTTGTATCCAAGACATTCTTCCAGAATCACCTGTTATAACATAAATAATTTGTGATTTTCTATTTTTAATGCAGCAACACAACTTTCAATGACGTGTAAATAATTCAACCCCTCCTCCTATCTGTAAGGACAATAATTCCTCCTTTATCTCTAAGACAGGAAAAACACTCTGAGTTTACCAATCTGTGAAAATTTATTTGTTGTAGTTGTTGGAAGGAATGGAAAATAAATCAGATGACTACAACAAAAGTGAATTTATCCTCGGTCTCAGTATCTTTAGCTGCCAATAGCATTGCTAATTCCACCAGGATCTGCATGCCACATATCTTGTATGTCATTGCTTCTGAAAATAAATCAACACATATGATCTGGCAGCTGATTGAACTCGCAGCAAGTATTTATTCACAATAACACTTGTATTAGTTATCGGATGGCTTTATGCTCAAATGTTTTATCTTTGTAACATTCAGATATATCAGAACTAGTTAGGAGGAAATATTCCACAGCAACTTAATATACAGATTACTATATAAGCAGCATTCACCTTTATCAAGAAACCAAAGCACCTCTATATTATACTACTTAGAATAATATAGAATTTAATGATTTTCAAGTATATTTTGATGTGTATTAAACTCCTGAGGCAGTCTCTTACCTCAGCTCTTAACTCACAGATGACCCTATCCCTGCTGTTTTGAGACTCTTCCTTTATATCTCCTGAAATTCCTTCCATTACATGTTCATGTTGCTCATGAAGAATATCAAACTGAAAAAGTTTAAACTGTAATCTCATGGGACTACTGAGGCCAGTGATCCAGATAATCCACATCACTCTGTCATGTTTCTGTAGTTCTCCTTCTGTTCATTTTCTATGTGGGTTTGGGCAGGTTTTGTTGTTGCTGTTCTAACTATTGCAGTTGAACCATTTAATCTGATACTTGTAATTGAGAAATACTAAGTTGTTAGGAAAAAATGAGTAAACCCTTATAAATCCCAATTCATCAATTGAAAAGAGGACAAACTCAAATACCTCCTAAATGGGCTACTAAACAATGGGTACATTGACTTTTAAACTAATCCAATGAACCTGGATCTTTAAATCCTAAATATTAAGAACCTCAGTACTTTGTGTAAACCTAATTATGTCTATTTTCTATAAAGTAAAAATAATAAATTGATTGTAACAGAGACAAACTTGGACAATTGTAAAAATAGTTATATGGTGCTTGGGTTGGTAAAAATATATGTAGAACATTTATAAAAGATGCTAATAAATTGCCATAGGACACCATTTCATTAAAAACCTAGGAAGAAGAAAAAATTACTGTAATTTCAAACTGATTATTTTCCCATAGCTGTTCTTATAATTAAAAGTTTTCAGCAAAACCACATGGTTATGCTATTTTGTTTTATTGACTTATATTTTTCTCGAGGTCATGTAGGTAAATGTTTCCATCATTAATAATATGTCATTTGGGCCAGGTGTGATGGCGCACACCTTTAATTGCAGTACTTGGGAGGCTGAAATGGAAGGATCACAGGTTGAGGCCAGACTCAGCAACTTAGCAAGGCCCTTGGCAACTTAGCGAGACCCCGTTTCAAAATAGAAAATAAAAAGGGCTGGGGGTGTAACTTGGAGGTAGAATGTCTCTGGGTTCAGTACCCAGTACCCAAAAGGGGAGAAGGGCCTGGGGGTACAACTCAGAGGTAGAAATACCCTGGTGTCATGGTTAGATAGAGAATGTCCCTTTAAGAGCTCATGTATTAATCTTCAGGATTGCTATAATTAAGTCTTGAGGGTTGTAATCTCATCAGTAGATAAATCCATTGTGATGGGTTACTGGGGTTTTACCTAGGCCCATGAGTGTGGTTGGAGAAGGTGTGTCCCTGAAGGTGTGGCCCTAGGGACCACGTTTTTGTCTTTGAATTGCCTTGTGAGATTGAAGCCTTGGGCTCTCCCTCTCTCTGCTTCCCAGCACCATGCCCTGAGCTTCACAGATGTAAGCCAGTCTGACATGGACTGAAACTCTGAGATCTCCAAGAAAACTGTGAACAAATAAATCTTCTTTCTTCTAACTTGTATGACCAGTCTTTTTGGATTATATCAGAGAGAATGCAGACCCAGACACCTGAATTCAGTCTCTAATACCACCCCCCAAAAGGGCTGGAGTCATAGTTCAGTGGTATAATGCCCCCAGGTTCAATCCCCCATAAAAAATAATAACATATAATCTTATATAATCCTATGATGAATTAGTATATGAAAGCTAATAGCACATATCTATTGTCTATTTGAAAATAAAATAATGACATTACTTATTATTTTAATTTTAATATTAATATGTTCTAGTCTCTAGTATCTGTACTTGATATATTGCCTTGGTTCATGTTGTAGTAATCCTATTTCTTGGATATTATTTTTATTATCCCTACACTACAGAAAGTGATCCATACTTTAAAGAGCCATAAGCAATTTTCCAAAATTCACAAAGCTAATAACTAGAGGAAGCAAATTTTAAGAACGTCCTTACTGAATTCTTTACCTGAGGGCTCAATCAATACTGCATCTATAGTTATCAAGATAAAGGGCATTGAATAATTTTCTGAAACTCAATAAGCTGGTAGAAAGAGATAATAGAGAAAGTATATCAGAAGATACTGACACCCAAACATACCAGAAATAGGCCACAGTAGGAATAGGAGCTGATTTCCCAACAAACAACAGAGGTAGTTTAAGGTTGGTACCATTAAGAGAGCCCACAGAAGGGGAGAGTGTGAACAGCAGATCACACGACAGCATTTAATAAACATCCATCTCTGCATATTCAACCAACTACCATGGAAATTAATTAATGTGGTTTTAATCTCTGGGCAAAATAATCTAACAGACACTTTGATAAAGATAATAGTGAGTTGCAAGAGTAAAATGAAAGCAACTAGTTTTGATTTGGGTTCACCAGGGGAAATTCAACTCATTCTTGTAATTCAATGCCCCTTGCTCAACTTTTGAAATCTTGACCTTTAGTCCACAGAGAACTATGTTAATCAGTAAGCTAATCCATTGTCAAAAAGAGTCAAAAAAGCAAGTTTTCCTGAACAACAGCAAGGGAAATTCACGCCAAGCACCTAAATTCCATTTTTATTCATCATTGAATAGAAAAAATCAAAGATATCTGAACATAAGAAGAACCCAAGAACAAGACAAAAAATAAAATTCAATTAAAAATAAAAAGTATGGCTAAGGCCAAGATTAAGAAACACAATGTCTGCTAGCAGGGGAAAGTATTAAAAAGAGAATGTGAAGTCAGGAATGAAAGAGTACATTATTTCTTAGAAAAATTAATATCTTCAGGAAAAGTGAGCTTATATTTAACTCAAAAATTTTAAAAGTGAAGAACAGAACAATTTAAAATTTTTTGGCTGGGCGTGGTGGCGCATGCTTGTAATCCCAGTACTTTGGGAGGCGGAGACTGGAGGATCCGGGTTCATAGCCAGCCTCAACTCTCTCTCTCTCTCTCTCTCTCTCTCTCTCTCCTCTCTCTCTCTCTCCCTCTCTCTCTCTCTCTCTCTCTCTCTCTCTCTCTCTCTCCTTAGTGAGGCCCTCCGCAACTTCATGAGACCCAGTTTCAAAATAAAATATAAAAAGTAGGGCCTGGGGTGTAGCGCGGAGGTAGAACGCCCCTGCGTTCAATCCCTGGTACCGCAAAAAAATTTTTTTTGTTTTATTTTAATTTTATACTTCTATTGGTGCATTATAGTCTCACATCATAATGGAGTTCATAGTGATAGTGACATACGTGCACACCACACTTGGTGGGCTTTCCCCTGGCTCCCTTCCCACTCCCCCTTCCCCACACATGATACGGAAATTGGCACTGGTATTCTCACATATGTACATAATGTCAATGGAAGTGTTTCCTTCATTAATTCTCCCTCTCACCTTTGACCCTTCCCTAGACCACCTCCCTTGCTCCACTGGTTTTTCTTCTTAATTATCTAGAGTCCCTCTGGTTTCCCAATTACTCCCTAGCTTCTGCATATGAGAGAAAACATACACCCCTTCACTTTCCGTGACTGGCTATTTTTCACTTAACATAATGTTCTCCAGGTCCATCCACTTTCCTGCCAGTGACATAATGTGGTTCCTTATTGCTGAGTAGAATTCCTTGTGTGTATATCCCATAAATTTGTAATCCATTCACCTGTTGATGGACATCTAGGTTGGTACTATAATTTGGCTATTGTGAATTGTGCTGCTATAAACATGAATATGCATGTATCGCTATAATATTCTGATTTCAGTCCCTTTGGGATAAAAAACCCAGGTGTGGTATAGCTGGATCTTATGGTGGATCCATTCCCAGTTTTCTGAGGAATTCTCACACTGATCTCCATAGCAGCTCTACTAATTTTCAGTCCCACCAACACTGTAGAAGAGTTCCTATTTCCCCACATCCTCACCAGCATTTATTGTTGTTCTACCTCTTGATGATTGCCATTCTAATTCTAGTCCTCTAAGAAATATAACAATGCGTTGTATTAAACAGCCTCCATCCTCTCTGTTTCTACTCGAGGACCCATATTCCCCTTTTTAAAAAAGTAACCCAAGAAAGTTGTGAAAAAATTCAGATCATGTACTCCCTCTCTCTGCCCAAATCTCTTTGGTCGCTTCCCAATCAGCCAAAGATATTTGTCAAAGCCCTTGAATTCAACTGGTTCTGTGACCCCTGTGCCCTCATCTCCTCCTTCTGGCCCTTCTACTCCATCCACTACACCATTTTCATTGTTCCTGGTACTTTCCAGCACATGAGAACAAAATAACTAAACATAATAAATTAAACATTATGCACCTAAAGCTATTAAAACATTAGAGCAGAGAAAATTGGTGAATAGATAAATGAAACAATTATTCTCTTCCTTAAAACTGGAGTTAATTTTGATTGTTTTAGAATTATACTTTGGACTCAAAATAACCGTAATTTTTGCCACTTAACCTCTTCAACTTTAGGTTTAGATTAATGGAGTTGTAACAAAATCTATTTAGAAGCTGCAAAGTTGGAAGCAGTAGACTTGTAGATGCTAATGATGATTAATTTAGCCACATTATAAATGTCACCCACAAATGATATATCACATTAGTTAAATTGAAAGTGACAGAAATAGGAGGTACTCGATAAAGTGGATGAGTCAGCATTAGAAAGCATTTTCCAAGTTCATGTCCTTTTATTTAATATTATTTAGTATATTCTCTTGTAAAGCCATTCCCCCCTGAGGTTGTGCCATAATATAATTCCAAAATTACTCTTTAAAATCCACTTTTCATACTGCAGTGTTTATAAAAAGCCAAAACCAGGCAACTTGCCATGTCTATGACTTCAGAAATAGCTGCCACGATTTGCTTCTGGAAATATTAGCAACAATACATGTAAACCTGTATTGTACATTCAGATAAGCCAGGCATGGAAAATCTGAAGATGATAGCTAAAAAGCAAAAATATTATATATCACATAAATAAAACTATTTTAGCTTATCCAAATATGCATCTACACAAATCTTTTTCTTCTTTTCTCTTCCAAAGAATTTAAATAACTCTCCTAGAATCAAAGGTTTATCACCCCACTGGCACTGACAATTTGATACCTTTGGGGTCCTTGCCATCCCAAGAATTGTTTCTCTCCTGTGTCTTCAAGTTCTCTTAGTTTCTCCTCATCAACATTTATATACTCAATACTTCCCATCTGGGTTGAGGACAAGAGTGTGAAAGGCCAAAGGTAGAGGATCCTCCCTGTGCCAAGTCTTGGAGTTTCCACTCTGTTTCCTCTGACTATTGACACCTTGGAAGAGTTCCCGCCTTGACCTTCTCCACATGCCCCCTTCTCACGCAATTCTCTGCTGCCTTATGCATTTCCCATACTCCAGTTCACAGTATTTCACCCTCCTGTACTGAATGCCTGGCAGAAATAGACATGGTTTTGACAGTGTCCTTGTTCAAAGACCATCTCAAGACTTACGTAAAGAAAGGTTTCCCTGCTGCCTTACTTCTCAGACTTTTGTGCAATTTCCCATTTTCTGTCTGCCCCGCCCAGTGCCACTCCACCAAGCCCTCTTTTTCATTGGATAGCCCACCCAGGGTCATCCTATCTACTCCTGTATCTTCAGCCACTCTCTCTCTACTCATTGTTCAAATTTCTTCTTGATGCTCATAAATCCGAGATCCTACCAAACATTTGCATCTCAAACTCAAAAAGTTTAGAATGGAATTCATTATCTTTTCCCCCTAAGTTTCTCTTCTGCCGATGTGTGCTGTGATGAGCGATCATCTGACTGATAATGTCATCTAACTGATAACTGTTAACTTCTCTTTCTCTGTCACTTCCCAGCCTCCCAAAGCATGTGTAGCATTCAGTTCATCGCCAAGCATCACCCTTGTTTTCACCTGCATATTTTTCAACTCTACAAAACTCTCCTCCCCCGATAAGCTTAGAAAAGCAAATCATTTCTTTCTGGATGACCAAAACAGATTCATGGTAGGGTCTTTATCATCATTGCCTCTGAATCTCTTCTTCAAATTGATATTGAATCATGTTTTTTGAAATTGTAATCAAATTGACCCTAGTCAACACATTTCCAAAACTTTCCTCATTGCCTTTGTGTTTTAGTTGGCCTGGGTCTGACAGTGATACCTTGTCCTCATGAAAGGTTAAGAATGTAAGAAGGAAATGCTATTCAAATGCAGGGACATCCATTAGCAATATTAGGGTTCCAAGTAATTTGAATTAATGGTAAATACACAGAGAAGCATTTTCAAACAGCCAGAGACACCATAGAGGAGCATCTCATGGGTCAAAATATTTTAGGAAAAATTTTAGTGAATCTTACCTGTTTCCCTCTCTTATCTTTAAAGAATAAAGACAGCTTTAGTAAATGAAAATTTGATTGCATTCTTCAGGTCAAAATTAGTAGTCTTTTTCTCTCTTGCTGATGTATCACTTACATTTATAAGTATGTCTTAAAATAATGCATTTATTCAAATTTTAAAATAAAATTTCTAGTGAATTTGAAATATTGACATTTTAAATAAAATGACTATATCACACTTTACCATAATCAATGATACTCCCAAACCATAGAAATTTGTATTTACTATCATCTATTTTTTTTTTTTTTTGTGGTACCGGGGATTGAACCCAGGGGCATTTTACCTCTGAGCTACATCCCCGGCCCTATTTTTTTATACTTTATTTTGAAACCAGGTCTCACAAAGTTGCGGAGGGCCTCACTAAAT
>PVJS01009820.1:0-22375 GCA_004027185.1 Glis glis
AGAGAGCTGAGGCTGGCCGCGAACCCGGATCCTCCGGTCTCCGCCTCCCAAAGTACTGGGATTACAAGCGTACGCCACCACGCCTGGCTCAACTAGAACTTTAAATGAAGACTCTTCTATCCTCCCGTTTCCACCTTATTGGGTGGCACTTTTGCAGCATTTAGCAAATTCTGCCCTCTGTAGTTGTGATTGTATCTCTGTCTCATCTCTAGATTATGAATCCCCAAAGGACAGACACATATCTTACTCATAGTGGCAACTCCTGGCTTCTTATCACATTTCTCACTTTAGAAATGATCAAGACAGTGACTTATCTGAATTCCATAGGTCCAGGGCAACCTCAAAATAGTAGCTGTGTAAGCGTAATATTATTGACCCAAATGTCCATCAATGGGAAAGTAGCTGAATAAATAGCTCTATCGTCACATTATGATGTATAATACAACAGTGAAAATAATTGAGCTAATTGTATGTAGCAATGTGGATGAATCATAGGAATTAGAGTATTAATTTTTTAAAAACACCCAAAGATCATGTTTACCATGGCATCCTTTATATTAATGTAAAAACAGTTTAAATAAAAGATATGTCTTTAAGCATGCATAAAAATTTAATAGGATAATATAGAAAGAAAAGCAAAAGAATGAACACAAAAGTTTTAAATTGGGGAAAGCAGGAGATAGCTTGGTGAGAAGTGTCATCTGTTTAAATGTAAGTTATAGACAAGATACTAGTTTGTATTGTTGGTAGTAGGTTTGTGCATGCTTATTAAATGTTTTTAATTAACTAATTAAATAATAAATAAAATGAGCCAGATGATAACCAATGATAAGAGTATGTCATGACCCATATATTCTGATTAAATCAATTGTGTACACCTGAGATCTCTTTAAACAATAAGAACAGTAAAGAAAAAATAAACTATGGACACTTAGCCATTCATGACCATTTGGGATAGACACTGTCCTAGTCATCTGAAGAACATCTTTTTTGTTTGTTCGTTTTTGTTTTTGTTTTGTTTTTGTTTTTGTTTTAAGGAAAGAGGAAGGGCAGGTGTGGTCTTTCTCAGATTTTCTCCACGATGATCTTCACTGACAACCCTCATATAGTGGTCGCACATAACATCCCTTTATCTACTTCAGATGTACATTCTCAGTGTGCAAGAGGACACCAGATTCCAGGTAAGAGAAAATACAATAATGGAGTCACCTAGGACTAAATTCATGCATTTATTCATCCAGCAAATATTTAGATACCAGGCACTGTGCTACATACTGCATATAGAGTGGTCTTCAGAACCAACATGAACCCTCTCTTCATGGAGCGTTGGGACTAATGAGAAAGATAATCAATGCATAGAGAAACACATGTCGTGACTACATAATTGTACACTGTGAAAAGCTCAGTGAAGAAGTACAGAGCTCAGTGCCAAGAGAGAACTGGGGGAACGTTGTCATTTTTTGTTGTTGTTGTTTGAAGCAGTGTTTTTAAGAGAGGGTAAGCAATGCAGATAAAAACAGCCCTGTTTGCTGGTGAGGCCTGTAGTTCACCATATGTGCTCTAAATGGACATGTCTGTGGGTTCACAGTGTGTATGTCACAAATGATTTTGATGAGGCATTGTGACAGCTTGTGATGTTATTGACAATGAGGCTGACCTCCTACATCTCCAACATTCTGATTCCTGCTCAGTGTGGCTAGGGTGGCTCAGGAGGAGGGGGACGGTAAGATAGCAGGTTTCAGAGGTGCATCAGAGGAAGTAGTCAGAGTTTGTTGTGGGTTTGATGGAAGAACATAGCAGGGTTTTAAGTTGAGAAGTAGCATGTTCTCATTTGCATTCTTAAAAGGATCACCCTGGCTGTTGCAGGCAAGATGGAATGAATGGGGCAGAAGCCAGAAGACCAGTTAGGAGCACAGAAGCCTCAAGAGGGATGATGGTGCCTGGGACTGGGGTGGAATTTGTGAAGTTGGGAAAAAATGTAGGGCTGGATTGTGTTTTAGAGATAGAATCAATAAGACTTGAAAAGGGATTACAAGCAACAATCAAGGGAAAAAAAAAGAGGAATCAACCCGGGTGTTTTATGATACTATATTTAGTGAAATTTAAAAGACTCGGGTAAAAGGATTTTTATGGGGAGAGGACATGGGAAAGTTGTGTTCTACTTTTGATAAGTTAAACTTAAGATACCCATTAGACATTAAAATGGAAATTCCAGTTAAAAAGTTGAAAATCTTATTTTATTTATTTATTTTTCTTTTTTTTGCAGTACTAGGGATTGAACCCAGGGGCATTCTACCTCTGAACTCCACCCCCAGCCCTATTTTTTATTCTTTATTTTGAAACAGGGTCTCACTAAGTTGCGGAGGGCCTCACTAAGTAGCTGAGGCTGGCCGCAAACCCAGATCCTCCAGTCTCAGCCTCCCAAGTACTGGGATTACAAGCGTGCGCCGCCATGCCAAGCAAAAAGTTGAAACTTTTAGTTGGGAATTTGGAGGAAGTCATGGCTACAGACATAGATTTGGGAGTTAACTATAGAGATGGTATTTAAAGTCATGGGTCTGGATGAGATTAGCTAAATGGAGAGGGCAGAGAGGAAAAAGAAGGCCTGGGATGGAACCCTTAGGCATGCCAGCATTTGGAGGGCAATCATAGGAAGAGGCAGAAAAGAGCTGAGGAACTGTCATTGAGTTGGAAGAATATGGATCCCATAAACTAGAAAACAGGATTTCAAGTAGAGAGTGGTCAGTTGTCAGATGATACTGAGAGACAAGGTGGTGAGGAAAGAGGTGTGCCTATTGGTTGTGTTAAAACCAACATTCTTTTTTTTTTTTTTTGCGGTACCGGGGATTGAACCCAGGGGCATTCTACCTCCGTGCTACACCCCCGGCCCTATTTTTTATACTTTATTTTGAAACCGGGTCTCACCAAGTTGCAGAGGGCCTCACTAAGTAGCTGAGGCTGGCCGCGAACCCGGATCCTCCGGTCTCCACCTCCCAAAGTACTGGGATTACAAGTGTGCGCCACCACGCCCGGCTGAAACCAACATTCTGAAGTTGTTTTCTTGTCTTCCTGGGGTGTATAATCAGGAAATCCAATTGAGGGGATTCAAGAGAGAAGAGCTAATGAAGGAGTGGGCCTTGTAGGAAGAAAGCATTTCACAAATGACTAACCTGTATCTAGCAAGTTTATGGCACAGAAAAATATGTTCTAGATTAAGAGACCTCAGAGATATAACCAAATGCAATGTATGAACCTTATTTAGATTGATGTTCAACTAAGCAACATAAAAAGGCATTTGGGGTATAATTAAGGAAATGTGAATCTAAACTGGATAATAGATGATATAAAGGAATTTTTGTTAATTGTGTTGAGTGGGATATCATTATCATTGTTATGTAAGAAAATACACTTATTTTTAAGAGATGAACTGAATATTTAGAGGCAAAACGACAGGAGGCCCGATATTTGCTTTGAATTGCTAAAGCAAAAAACAACAACAACAAATAATGCAGAAAATATGACCAAAAGTTAATACGTTTTAAGTCCATGTGAGGAGTAAAAGGGGACTCATTATACAATTCTACTTGTCTGTGTGTTTGAGACTTTTCATAATAAAAGTTATAAAGCAGGTGTACTATAAAGGGGCACAAAGAAATAGGTTGGTAGCTAGAGGAAAATGTGAAGTTGAGAGTTTTAAATTGGCTTAAGAATCACTAGATCTTTTCCATGGTGACAGTGACCTGAGAGAGAGAGGGAAAGGTTGATGATAGAGGAAAGATAGGAAACAGGTGTGACTGCAAGCTCCCAAGGGAACGGGAGGGGGGGGTTGGGGGACTTGATCAAGCCCAAGTGCAGGAGCTGGCCCAGGGCTCTGGGAACAGAGCAGAGAGTGTCAGCAGAGGCAGGTGAAGCAGCAGATTTGGTAGTGGGAAGGAAGATGTGGTTCTTTCAGGCTGGTTCTGCTTTCTTGGTGGCCCAATGGGAAGGTCATCAGTTAAGCAGTCGTCTGTGGGGATATGGAAAGTGGGAACAGGAAGGGTGGTGTGGGAATTAGGTCATTTGTACCATGGGAATGTGTAGTTGTATTGCCAGGTGGTGGTAAGCATTCCTTCGAGATGTCTGGTCACAAACTGCATTTGAGAGGAGTCAACACTCTTGGTGATTTTCTCCAGTAACTTCCAGTTGCTCGGGTAAAGGTATAAAGCAAGCTGGTGGCTTTTCTACCCAGGTTGGGGCTTTGATACATCTGTATTTATATATTGAGAATAATATAATGAAGGAGTGAGATGTTTGGAAGGAATGGATTATAAGGATGGACAATGGAATCTACATTAGCCAAGGAGGTAGGTAAGGACGTGCAGGAGCCAGGTAATGGAGAGTGGGAAATGTTAGTTTAAGGGATTAGAGAGTTTGCTTGTTTGGAGTGCCAGGGGTTGAACCCAGGGGTATTCTACCTCTGAGCTACACCCCCAGCACTTTTTATTTTTTATTTTTATTTATTTATTTTTTGTGGTACTGAGGATTGAACTCAGGGGCATTCTACCTCCAAGTTACACCCCCAGCCCGATTTTATTTTTTATTTTGAAACAGAGTCTTGCTAAGTTTCTGAGGCTGGCCTCAAACCTGTGATCTTCATGTCTCAGCCTCCCAAGTACTGGGATTAGAGGCATGCACCACCATGCCCGACCGGGATTGGAGAGTTTGATGAGGCCTCCAGTTTATTGAGCAAACGCCATGTGCTTGGCCCTATTTGGGGCACTTTATTATTATTAACAATTGTTACAACACCTGAAGGGTATTGCCATTTACTCACTTAAAGGTGAGTACATTGAAGGACAGGAGGTTAAGGAACTGGGTGCAATCCCCACAGCTGTTGAATGCTGAGATCTGAAGGCTGCCCAGGTCCAAGCCCTCATTCACTGCTAACAACACAGCCTCGTTTACAGTCCTGGGAGTGGATATTATAGGGAGGTGAGCTGGAACAGTAGGAGATGGTAGTCAGAAAACGATATGCTTGAGATAGGAATTTCTAGAGTTTGAACATGGGAAAATGAGATGGAGTAGAGAAAACGATCAATAGTGATGAGGAGTCAAGGAAATAAGAAATCCAGGAGTTGAATGAAAGATGATCACAAGACAGACCTTCAAAGATGGCGACGAGGTAAGGGAACAGATTTCTTTATTGTAGGATTTCCAAATGAGTGTTGCATGTACTGACTTATTTTCTAACATGCCAACAAGGAGAAACATATGGTGCATGTCTCATATTTATTCACCATGATATCTCTTCTCTCAGAACACATATATTCTGAGATTGGTAATATATTCCTAGGAATCTGGTTCAAGAAACATTATTGCAGAGAGACAAGTTCCAAAAGCAAAGCCCAAGTCCTATCCTCACCTCATTCCTAATGCCCACACACTCAACCCTGACCCACCTCAAAATTAACTAGGAAGCACTTAGGAAAATATCCACACCCCACCAAGGGGCAAGCATGTGCCTTTGAAGAATTGTTCAGCTGGGTGTGGTGGTTCATGCTTGTAATCCCAGTACTTGGGAGCCTGAGACATGAGGATCGCAGGTTCATGGCCAGCCTTAGCTACTTAGTGAGGCCCTTGGCAACTTAGTGAGACCCTGTTTCAAAATAAAGAATGTAAAATAGGGCTAGGGATGTAGCTCGGAGGTAGAATGCCCCTGGGTCCAATCCCCAATACCATAAAAAAAAAATCATTCATGGCAGACTAAAAGTTTCCATCTTCTTTCAAATGGTCAAATAGACCACCATTCTAATTTTCAGAAAAATCTCAGCTGCAAGCCACCCACCCTCCCAGTGCAATCCAGGACCTGTTTTTTGGGTTTCAGAGTTTGAGATGAGCCAAATAATTTCCAAGATAAACATCTGACCTTCTCTCTTGCTGAAGCCAGCGTGAATACTTAGTTTTTGAAGATTCAGGCTCCATCAATCATGTACAATTATGGGACTCTATGCTGCTTTGTACTTAGAGGCCTGGGCACAGTTCAAATAAACAAAAAGCAACCCACCTTTTCCCCCATCACTTCTACTAATGGAAACCTTTTAAGCTGAACTTTTTATTGGTTATTTGTTACTGTCATTTGCCATCGTCTGTCCCCAAGATGATGGGTTTGTCACTAAATTCACTTCTCCCTAAGCCTTGCTGGGAATTGAATTGACATTCAAGTGCAAACGTTTTAGCCACTGATCACAGTACAATTCCAGCCACCAGGACCCCATGCCCAGATTCTTTGTAGTCATTTGTAAAGAGTATGTGAGTGGTAACATCAAAGCCAATGCAGAAAGAGGATGATGTTGGTCTTGTGGGGAATCACTAATTCTCTCAAACCCTCCCTCCTCTTCCTCATTGTTATCTACCACTGCACCAGTTGAAATGTATTTTGCCTTCACAGCATCTTGGGATATCAAATTGGCTTAGCATGTCCATTTTTCACATTGTAGAACTATATAGTATGATTACATTTTTATTGGAATTTCTACAACATAATTCTCTCTCTTTTATATTTCCACTAAAAAGGAGCTATGGAGAACATCTAATAAAAAATACTGAACTGCATTTCACAGTTTATCACTGTAAATGCTTACCAATAATTTATAGTAAATAAACCCAATGCCACTGATTTCTTTGCTATGTTTTGTTTTTCTAACACAAAAGAAAATCATCATTTTAAAAAAATACAAGAGAAAATCTATTTATCTATATGTCTATATATCTTGATAAGTCATTAACAGTGTATTGGGAAACTATACTGAACACAGAATTAAGCTCAATGCTTTTAATGGATTCTGGATCTGTGGAAGAAAGATCTACCTATATTCCTCTACAAGGAACTTTCTAAATCAGCTTTTTTAAAATCAACTTTATTGAGGTATAGTTTGTATGGTTTACAAACTATAATAGCCCACCTTTGAAATAGGCAATTCAATGAGATTTGACAAATATACAAATTCATGCATCCACCACCATGATTGGGATGTAAAATATTTCTTTCATCTTGGAAAGTTCCTTGGAGTTCCTTTCCAGTCAATGCTTGCCCCCATAGGAAACTCCTGTTTTGAATTCGATCCCCACTCTTTTGCCTGCTATTTTGCCTGTTATTTGCTTTATGTAAGTGAAATAATACATGTACTCTCTTATATCTGGCTTCATCAACTCATTGTGATTTTTTTAACTTCATCTGTTTTGTTGTTTAGCTTTTATATTTAACTCCAAGATCCATTTTGAATTAATCTCTTTATAAGCTGAAAGGGAGTGATTGAAGTTCATTTTCCCCCCATAGGAATAAAATATATTTTTTCTATAAAGAAATATGTTAGTGCCTCTGTTGAAGATCAATTGGCCATATGTATGGTCTATTTCTGGAATCTCAGTTGTGTTCCACTCATCTAAATGTATGTATGTATCCAGTATCACGCTGTCTTGATTACCAGAGATTTGTAGTATATTTTAAAATCAGGAAATGCAGGCACTACAACTCATTCTTTCTCAAAACCACTTTGGCTATTTTAGTTTTTTCATAGTACCAAATAATTTTTAGAATCAGCCTGTCAATTTAAAAAAAAGACTGATAGAATTACAATTGTGATTTTGTTGAATCTATACATCAATTTGTGGAGATTTGACAATGTAACATTTTATCACTCAATCCATGAACATATCTGTCCATTTATTTAAATCTTCTCTAATCTCCCTGAGCAATGTTTTGCAATTTTTAATATTGAGCTTTTGTGCATACTTGCATATTTATATTATTGTAAATATAATATTTAATTTCATTTTCTAATTATTGTTAACATATACAAATGTAGTTGACCTTTGTATTTTGACCTTGAATTTTATGACTGTACCAAATTCACTCATTTATCCACGTAGCTATTTTATAGGATTATTTTGTATTCCTGCAAAGGCATTTATGTTCTATGTCAGTAAAAGCAGTTTTATTCCTTATTTCTAATCCCTGTGCTTTCAACTGGCTAGGATCTCCACCACAATGTTGAATAGAAGTCATAATCCTTGTGTTGTTTCCAAGATTAGGGAATATTTTATCATTTTTTGTAGGTTGCTTCTAAATTTTTAACAGATGACTTAAATGAGGTTGATTTTGACTTTTTGATACATTGTTTTTATTACCATTGCACAATTCACAATAGCCAAATTATGGAACCAACCAAACTATGGAACCACTAGGTTGGTTCCATAGATGGTCTATACACACAATGGACTTTTACTCAGCCATAAAGAAGATCAAAAAATTATGTTATTGAGGAAAAATGTATGAAACTAGAGATTATTATGCTAAGGAGATCAGTCTCAGAAAGTCACAGGTCCTATGTTTACTTGCATTTGTGGAAGCTTGAGAGAAAATAGGAAACAAAAGGGACTTCAGATAAATGAGAGACCAGAAAAATAGTGGAAGGGGATTATGGGAGGGGGATTGGGAGGAGGAAAAGGAGGATTGAGGAAAGAAAGAGATCAAATAGTGTTCACATCTGAAGGTATCACTGCCAATCTCACTAACATGAACAGGGAGTAGGTAGGGGAGCAAGGAAAGATGTGGAGGGAAATACACCAAATGATGTGTGCATAGAAGAGTGTATCACTTTGAATCTATGATGTATAATTGCATGCACCATCAAAATTATTTAAAAAAAATAAAAATAAAGAAAAAATAAAATATTTTCTACCTGGAACTTCTTTAACACACTAGTTATTTAGATGTTTGCTGTTTATACATATTAAGGTATGTTTCCATGTATTGTATTGTTATAAATTATTAGTTTAATTCTGTTGTGATCAGATACCATATTTTAAAAGATTTTTATATTTTCAAAATGACAAAGGCTTATTTTATGGCCAAGCATATGTTCTATGCGAATACTCCATGTGCATTTGTAAAGACTGTATCTTCAACAGTTGTCAAGTGTATAATAAACCTTTCACTTGGGTCAAGTTGGTTTATAGCCTTATTTAGACTGTTTTTATACCTGTACCAATTATTTCAACCTACTTGTTATATCAAGTATAACAACACTCCTTAGAGAAGTATGCTAAAAATCTCCAGCTATGATGGTGGATTCACTTCTCCTTAGATTTCTGCTTTCATAAAGTTTGTTGCTCTGTTAATAGATGCATATGTAATTAAAAAGCATTGTGTCTTCCTGAAGAAGTGTACCTTTTATCATTATGAAATGGCCTCCTTATTTAGTGTCTTATAATACTTATGTTGACAACCACTTGGTCAAATTATAACCTAGCTATACCTGCTTTCTTATGTTTACTTATGACCAAGTATAGCTTTTCTCATTGTCTTTCAGCTTAACTTTGTAGTTATATTTAAAATTCTTCTAATACTCTTGAGGGGGGAATGTTAGATAGTTAGATTAGATTAGAGATGAGCAGGGCAGGGAAAGAATGGGACAGAGGATCCAGCCAACCCTCAGGAGAAACGATAAGAAGATTCACTGCCTGGCTGCAGTTGCCATTTTAGACATTCCCCTGCCCCACCCCGAGGGTCTCACTTAGGCACCTGGGGGAAAGTTTCCAACATGGTAGAAACAGTGCAGGCTCACTAAGCTGTGGCGGGGGAAAAGATAGTTTCGTCCCCCCAAATGCTTATACATTTGGGGGAAGATTTCCAGAGTAAATAAATTCCACCAGACAGAGAACTGTCATTTTCCACTTCTGAAAATAGTTTGTTTCTCTGCAATATACACCTTTATCACGGCCTTCTCTTAACCTACCCCATTTCCCTAAGTAAACCTCTTATATTCCCCTAAAAAAATAATTAAAAAATGCTTCTAATGTACAGCATATAGTTGGGCTTTGCTTTTTTTTTTTACCTAGCCTACAAATCTCTCCATTGTAATTAGAATCTTTAGCCCATATAGATCAAATGCTGTTACTGATACCATTCTACTGAAGTCTATTCACTTTCTAGTTTTCCAATGTTTGTTGTTCCTCTTTTACTCTATCCTGCCCTTTATCCCTTAATCAAATATTTTAATGACCCTTGTAAATAGCCATAGTTTTTAGCTCTAACATTATTTTTAATGCATTTGGGTTAAAATATATAAAACTTTATTGTACAATGCTTATCTGGAAATTGATACTGTGCCTCTTCATACTTCACACCTGAGAGTTCTCATTTGTTCCTTCCTAATTCGCATTCTTATGATATAAAATGATGTATATTTACCCAAATCCACATCATTTTTGCTATTTTTGTCTTACATTTTATTTTTAAATACATTATGAGCCTCAAATTATAGTGTTTTTTTGTGTTGTTTGTTTTTTGCGGTACAGGGGATTGAAACCAGAGGCGTTCTACCTCCACGCTACACCCCTGGCCCTATTTTTTATACTTTATTTTGAAACCGGGTCTCACGAAGTTGTGGAGGGCCTCACTAAGTAGAGAGAGAGAGACAGAGAGACAGAGAGAGAGCTGAGGCTGGCCGCGAACCCAGATCCTCCGGTCTCCACCTCCCAAAGTACTAGGATTACAAGCGTGCGCCACCACACCTGGCTATAGTGTGTTTTTTTAAAGTCAGATGTCTTTTGAGGAAAATATAGTCATATTTATCCAATTATTTACCATTTCCGCTGTTCTTCTTCCCTTCTTTGCATATCTAAGAGTTACCTCTGGTATCAGATCCCATCAACCTGAAAAACATCTTCTAGACTTTCTTATAATTCAGGCCTGGAGATGTTGAATTCTTTCAGCTTTCATTTTTGTGAAAATATTTTTTTTTTCTATCCTTGTTGGTGAGGGATGTTTTCTCTGTATATAGAATCTGGTCCAGTATTTCAAGGTTTTCTTTTAATCTGGGTATGGTGGAACATGCCTGTAATCACAATATTTGGGAGGATGAGACAGTAGAATCACAAGTTCAAGAACAGCCTCAGCAACTTAGTGAGACTCTTAGCAACCTAGCAAGACCTTGTTTCAAAACCAAAAATATAAAGGGCTGGGGGTGTAGCTTGGAGGTAGAATGCCTCTGGGTTTAATCCCCAGTACCAAAGAAAATGAGAGAGAGAGAGAATCCAATGCAATGTATGAACTTTATTTGGATTGTTGTTCAGCTAAGCAACATAAAAAGGCATTTGGGGGATAATTGAGGAAATGTGAATCTAACTGGACCATAAAAAAAAGATTTTCTTTTTCTTTTGGCATTTAAAAGTGTCGTTCCATTGTCTCCCCACTCCCATTGTTTCTGATGAGGTAAGGGACCATCCTTAATCCCCCTGTATGTATCATTTACCGTCAAGATGTTTTATTTGTTTTTTGAATTTCTGTTGTTTGAGTCTTACTGCTTAGTTGTGTTTGTTATTTTGTTTTTGTTTTTGTATTGATCCTGTTGTGGGTTCACTGAACACCTTGCATCTCTAAGTTGATGTTTTTAGTCAAAGATGAGAAATATTTGGCCGTTAATTTTAAGAAATGTTCCCTGCTGCTTTCTTGTCATTTTCTTCTTTTGAGATTCCAGTTACCTGTTTAATGAGGTTCCCAATATTGTCTCAAAGGTCCTTGATGCTATGTTAATTGTGTCCCTGTCTTTTATTTTAGAAGATGTTTAGGCAGGGCTACAGTAGGCCTTATTTTAAAAGTGTGTTCTTACTTTTAAGGTAAGGACTTTCCGATGATTTAACTAGAAGCTGGAGTGTTAATGAGATCTCTCCACTCTGTCTAGATTTGTACCTCCAATGCCAACTGGAATGCATTCCTTATCAGTGCCATTAACACTCGCTTTCCCACGTGCTTCTATGCAATCTCACCCTGCTCTTGCAGCCTGGCCCTTACCCAGGGATACCAAGGAACTCCCGGGTGCACCATGTTCAACTTACTCCTTTCTGCTGCCTTATCCTACAGAATTAGCTGTTTCGGCTGACCTGGATTCTGATTTTTGCCTCTTTTGCTCAGTCGAATAGCTGTATTCTGCCTGAACTCCAGCTCACTGTGTTGAGGTCAGAAGCTCATCCCCGAATGAAAAGCTGGGTGATCTTGGGGCTCACTTTGTGAATTTCCCTTATCTTGGGGATCGTGGACTTGCCTGCCTGCGGTTCAATGCCTAAAAACATTTGTCTTGTATATTTTATTCTGTTTATTTTACTTATTTATGATGGGAAGACTAATGTGGTGTCCTAGCCAAGTGGAAGTTCCATCCTATTTTTGCACTGTGTGTGTGTGTGTGTGTTATAAAGCATACTGAGTCTAAAGAAAGGATTCCAAATGAACATTGTTATGCATTTGTTATCCGCTTCTTTAAATTGTGTTGGTATAAATTCTAAAAAAGCATAAGTTGGAATGGTGAAAGTATTCTTATCATGAGAAAGAAAAAGAAAGCTTGGGAAGCATTTTTGGCTTGAACCCTCAAAGTGACTATGTTTCCATATTTAGATGTCTCTGGGGCAAGATGGTATATAAATGTTCTATACGATGACTCATATTTTTTCAGTTGTCAGCCTTCTTTGGGAATTCCAAGATTTCATCATTCTATAGGCCATATTTACCATTTCTGCATCTTTTTTCTGGATTTTCAATACCATTTTCTCTCTTTGAGGGTTCAGGCCTCTTTCCTGAGGTCAGTGCGCCTTCCTGAGAGTTAAATCCAGAATGTCATAGGAGAAGGGATTGGTGGCGATTTCTTTTGAGAATTTTGTCTGAATAAGAAATATTTTTGAAGTGTCTTTTCAAAACATAAGAGGAAGGATGACACGAGTGTGTGTGTGTGTGTGTGTGTGTGTGTGTGTGTGTGTTAAGTCCCAAAGCATCAGGACACATCCTTTAGAAAGGTTTTAGGCAGGAGCTAATTATGCTGACAGCCAACTACTCATCAGTGGGCAGTAGAGGGAAAGCCAGCAAAAGACAAGTGGAACTGGGTGTATCCATCAGACCAGATGGTCAAACAGGAAGCTTGCGCCACCTGAACACACTGTTATTTTATTGGCCATTAAGCAAAGTAAAATTTTGCAGTAATATTTAACATGTTTTTTTTCTCCCTCATTTAAAACCACCAGACCTAAAATGTGTCAAGTGAAATTTCAATTCAGAGTGAAGTCTGTGCTCCAGAAAATGTCCTAACTATTTTGAAGCAACTGTCACAGTCACTACAGTTTTATGAGAGCAAGATTATAGAATTCACGGAGGGTTCCCCACCCGCTCAGATGAGTTAGATATAGGTGAAATCTCTAGTGCTTGATTCTTTTCTAACTTTACTCCCAAGAATGAGACTATGGAAGTTTCCCCCCAAACTACGCTTGATAAAGAATTGTTTTGAAAAAAGTCATTCTAAGGCTAGGACTGAAATAGAACCCAAAGCTTCTCCTCACCTTGGAGCTGCTACTTTTCTCTGTGTGTGCACCACAATGATGATCCTGGGACTTCAGCTCTGTATCCCAGGTCCCCCCAAAATCTTTCTCTTCCCTCAGCACAGAAAATACTCCTGTTACTGTGTTCTTTTCATGTTGATGTTCTCAAAAGAACTGTTCCCAAGAGGATGCTAAGTTTGGCTTCAGAACAGCTGGGAAATGTCAATAGGGCTGCTAGGAGCTGAATATCATTAATGCTCCCTGTGCTTCCTGTGCACAGTGTTTTGGTCTTCCAGTACTGAGGCTGTTCTGCTGCCCCTGGTCCCGTCCCAAGGACATCATGCGTCTTCACCAACTCATCTCAGTCAAAGTGAAAAAAAACAAACAAATAAACAAGCTCACCTGTAAGTGATGTTGGATTCTAACTTTGAGTGACCTTTTAATAAGTTTGACAAACTGGTAAGTTTTTTTTTCCACTTCCAGTTTACATATTTGGAAATTTAAAGCTCTACTCAAAGACCAAGAGACTTCAGGTGTCAACTTGTCAAATGAGAGAACTTGCTTGAAGTTCTAGCCCATTCTTCTCCCCCCCAAATGTAGCACACCTTGGTAGATCTGAGTTTGGAGCTGCCCAGCATCCACTTTCGGGCTATGTTCTCACTACCTCATTCTCATCAGTAGAATTCTGGGTTGAAGAGAAACTTCATTACAATATGGAGAGAGACAAATAAAACAGTGGAAAGGATCAGGGGAGGGAGGAAGGAAGTGGAAAAGGAGGCTAGAGGAAGGAAACAGAACAAATAATATTATGTTCTTATATGAAGGTGTCACTACCAACCTTATTAGCATGTACGGGGAGGGAGGAGTGGGATGGGGTTAGGAGGGAACCACACCAAGAGATGTTGTGTGCATATATGAGCGTATCACTTTGAATCTCTCTATGATGTATATTTATTTTGCACCAATAAAATTCTAAAGTAATTGAAGAGATAATAAAGAAATGAATACCTAGCTATAAATTGTGTGTGCCACGTTGAAATGTGAAACCTGGTTGTTCACACGGATGCTGTCCTTGCTGACTTGAAAGTTTCTGCTTAAGTTCAGTAAGCATTCTAGTGCCAGCGAGACAGTGTGACACAGGCTAGGAACACCAAGGTGAATGAGATGATGCCCTGGCCTGTGAGGAGTCCACACAGAGTTGAGGGGGCCAAACAGTAAGTAGGTCCTTTTAAGTGGATCCTTTCGACTCGATAAGAGACAGGAAAGCCTCTGCTAAACCATGTTCTTTTTATACTTCTGAGCGTTTTTAGCCTCCCCACCTCCATTCCAGGAACTTCATGGTCTAAGCATGATTTCCCGCATCTGTCCCTCAGATGTGGGGTCTTCATTTGTTCTAATTCCATTTTCAGTAGAGAGTTAAATTGAACTCAATCTTTGCCTTCAAACATTCCCCTGGCATTGTGCCAGTGGATTGCTGCACTCCAGAGCGGGAAATTATCTCAGCCTTTTCAGAACATACAACCAACAGAGGATGCTTCAAATCATCTGAGGATCTCACAGGCCCTCTGACTAAGGAAAGCAATGCAACTTAAGAAATATCAGCCTGAGCCAGACACCAGTGCTAGGCACTATGGTAAGCGTGGAGGTGGATTTTTAATGAAGCTAATGAGGCTTAAGCCTCAGAGCCCCTTGCTTTATGGCTTTGAGAGGAGTCTAAGCAATGTCCTATGGTCACTCTGTATTTTCTCCTGTAAAAAGAGCTACCCAAGCTAGGTGTGGTGGTACACACCTGTAATCCCAGTACTTGGGAGGCTGAGGATTGCAGGTTCAAGGCCAACCTCAGCAATTTAGTGAGACCCTCAACAATTTAGCAAGACCTTCTTTGAAAAAAAATAAAAAGGGCTCAGAAGTAGAATGTCATGTTCAATCCCCAGTACCAAAAAAAAAACAAAGAAAAAGAAAAAGAGAAAAGGGACTACCCTACCCAAATTACATATTCCTCTGTTCCCACAAAATCTGTATCCTTGAATATGTTTAAAAGCAAATCAATAAAAGATAGTCTCTGTCTTTAACTAGCTTCATTTTAGCAAGTGAAAAAAAGAAAAAGTAACATAAGTTCAACAAAATAAGGATACCTCAAGCATAACACATTTTCCACTGATTTTAATTTTTTTTTTGGTCAATTTTAACCTATAAATGCCTCAAGATGTGGTTGAAATGATCGATATTTAAGTTCTCAACTTACAAAATATATTCAAATTAAATGTTACCTAATACATTGATCTGGAAATAATATTTTTTCTACACTCAAATTTCATGGAACAACTTTATTCAAACTTTTCGCACGCAACTTTGACGTCAGTATCTTAATCATTACCAGACTCCCTTTGTGAATCATGTAACCAAGTTTTCTCGCACACCGTATTCACTGCTGACTAAGTTCTTTCAACTACAGCACTTTTTTGATTTCATGCATAATTCTGTCACTGAAAATTTTATCTTGTACCACCAGGACCTGCCAGCATAATATAAGAATATGTTTTTCATTTATCCTATAGATCTATATTTGAGATTCCCACAGCTTATAATGACTGTGTATCTTTTTAAAGTGACTTTTTAAAAGCATTTTTATAATGATATCCACTATTTGCAATTATGAGGTCTTTCCCTCCAGGAAGACTCACTAAACTTGGATTTGAATCCCTGCTCCTGTCAGATGAACTTTATAAACCTCTAGCATTGATCGAGGCTATTTCAGGTTAACCCAGCGATTCTTAGGCCTGACAAGGTGTTGAAATCAGCCAGAGAGCAATGGAAAGGCAATAGTGCCTCGACCCCCCCCCCCAGAGATTCTGATTTAATGGTCTGGGATTGCAGCCTGCGCATTGGAATTTTGTAAAGTTCTCGTGTCACTCCTAACGTGCAGTCAAGGTTGAGATCCACTGTCTCCCCAAGCAATCCTTTACCATTCCTAATAAAATAACCAGGAGAAGGACAGATGTCTGAACATGAAAGACTTCATAAGGGCTCCATGATGCTGCCTCCTTTCTAAGTGATAATTTAGGGAAACAAAAGTATCACATATGTAGGCATATGTGTACATGTGCATAGTAGAGACATTCGCGAGTGCTAGGTATGTATGTGTCTATATATCCATACAACCAATTTTAATATGATGGATATTTCCTATTTTAATAATTACATTTGCTCACTAAATAAACTTTAGAAAAGATCAGACTTTCCATCTTATTTGGGGAGCTAAAGATGAAAGGGACTTGGATATGAATTTGGAAGAAACCCCTATCAGTAGATTCACCCGGATAAAGAGTGAGGCTTCATGTAAGTAGGTGTTCAGGGCAGGCAGGTGTGCCAGGAAAAGGAAATGAAAATGGAATACTCCAAGTCCCCCAAAGTGTGGCATATTTGAAGTGGCAGTAAAAGTCTTTAAACAATAAAATAATAAGAAGATAAATGTTCTCCAGTGCCCTCCATTTCCGTGCAAATGATGTGATTTTGTTCTTCTTTGTGGCTGCGTAAAATTCCATTGTCTTCATATCCCATAGTTTTTTGATCCATTCATCTGTTGATGGACACCTTGGCTGGTTCCAAAGTTTGGCAATTGTGAATTGTGCAGCTATAAAAAAAAAGATAAATGTTTTCTTATAAACAAAGTTATGGGTTTGGCTACTCGAGGTGACCATCTCTTCAAGATCTCTTATTTGATAGCTTTCAGCAGGGCAGGATAGGCCAACATCTGGAAATGATCATACCATTATTGAGTATGCTATTTTCTGCTTTACCCATGACATAAATGCAATTTCCTCCCTGCACAGGTCTGAGCTCATGGGTAATGTCTTCCCTTGGCTGTTAGGGTATTTGACAATCTTCTCTTTTTCTGCTCCTTTGTTTTGGTTTGTAAGACCAGTGGGTAGCAAGTCGATATAAGCAAGAATTGATTCCAAGTATCTCAGCTGAAAAAGTATAGTCACTCCTAATCTGACATCAGATGTTCCTGGTTGAAATTCATTTAGGAAGAAGGAAAAAAAATAAAGACAAATGCTCCAGAAGACCCATATATTGATTTTCTTTATAAGGAATAGAGACAAGAAATGACATAAGGATGAAAATGGATGTGAATCATGATGAATCTTGATTTCCAGCCCACTTGGCTTCGTCAGCAAAAAAATTCAATATAAAGGGCAAAGTTCACTCTTTCAAAAGGCAAAAGAGAGCTTGCAATAGAAAGGTAATGAATGTTTGGAAAGCATTTTCCTTTTTTTAAAGTCTTCATTCCATCTTACATGATATTCTTTCAGTTTCTGAGATGATCACTCAAGTATTGTTATTCTCGTTTCAGAGAAGAAATGGAGGTCAGAGAAATTGAATGATTTTCCCAAGGTCATGAGGCAGGAAGAGACCTAACTCATTTCTCAGTTCTGTGCTTTCTCTGTGCTTTTCTACCAAATAAATTTCCAGAGTCCATGTTTCCTTCTACCAGTAGTACCAATTTATTGGCTATCCAGAAATGTCACCTGTCAGAATGGTGAGAAAATGTAGGAAATTATTATTGTCAATAAATTAAGAGGTTTTTCTTTATTTTAAAAAATTGTGTGGTATTTTGGAGGCTGAGATGGGGGGTTCTAGTTTCAAGGCCAGCCTCAGCAACTTAGTGAGGCCCTCAGCAACTTAGTGAGACCCTGTTTCAAAATAAAAAATAAAAAGGGCTGGGGGTGTAGCTTAGAGGTAGAATACCCTTGGGTTCAATCCCCAGTACCAACCAAAAAAATAAATAATTGTGTGTACCAAAGAAATTTCTGAAAATACAGAAGTCAAAAGAAGTTTAAATCACTATTGGTTCTATTAATAATACATTTTCACTCAACTCTTTTGTATCACCTTGGATCTTTTATTTTTGATTTACAATTGTTATTTCTTAATGTGAAAAGCTATGTTGTCTCACTTTTAAGATAGCATAAGCCTTTCTGCTTGTTTTTACAGAGACTTCATGAGTATTTAGTTTCCTCATAGTAGCTCTCATTTCTGAAATGTCCACAATATTCCATCCACAGTCTTCATTAGATATCATAATGACCTTATTAGGCAAGAGTTTTTATATCCACTTTACAAATAAAGAAACAAATAGAAAAGGAACTTCCCTCCTGGCCATGTAAACTAGAAGGGACAACTGTGGAACTGTGGAATTCATCCCCTGGGATCTATTAATCCTCCCCTGCTTTGCAACAGGATTTATATAATCAAGTGGGTATCTCTTGTTTTATTGAAACATTCCCATATAGTTGGATATTTATATTGTTTCTAATATTGCCTATTAAAAATAATACTGAGAAAAATATTTTAGGACTATCAATAGTTTTCCAATGCTTTTCTTGGGATAAATCTTAGAGATAGACTTCCCACATCAAAGAACATAAACAATTTAGTATGATTTAGCATATATCATCTGTATATATATATATATGATATATATGATTAAATAATATATATGCATATTTTAATCAACATTCTCTCTGCCCATCCCCCAAAGCATTGTTTTCTTGAAAAAGAGAATAACATCCATTTATGCTCCCAGCTGGGAGTCAAAATGCTCATCCCACAGCGTCTCGGCCCACATCAAAGTTGCGGTTAATATTTCCTTACTTTTTCTCCTCTGTGAAATTACAGTTGAAAACTGTTAACCAGTTATTTTGAAAGAAAATACTCTGACACGTTTTGGAAGATCTAAGTTGTCGGCACTTGGCTTTCCCTCCCACATAGACTTGTATTTCTTGTACTTGAGAAATCTCTACTTTTCTCAACATCATAAACCAAAAAAAAAAAAAAAGTTGTTCACCAGTCTGCAAGGCTTTATGTTGGATGGGATTTGGGGGCAATCAGGTGCAGGGTGCAACCTCCAGCATACGAGAGCTTCATGTTTAGTTGACACAAAAGAAAAAGATTGACAATTACCCAGTGAACTCCTAGTATTGAGGGGAGATCAGAGATTCCCTCTCCACTCTTGGCTCTGCTCGCTCTCCTTCTTGACAAGGACAAAATTTTCTCTCCTCCCCACCCTCCTTTCAAGACAGCTGAGTCATGTTACTGAATAAATAGGAAGCAGGTGTGAAATTCTAGCATTTATACACACCCTTTCAATTTCAGGCAGGGGTGAGCACATATGAGTCTGCTCATCATAGATGTAAAGATCCTGGAAAACTCCTTAGTGTAGCACACTCCGTTCACCACCAGAGGTTATTACCATGAGCTCAGAAGCTTTCCCTAGCGGTGTGTAGCCCTTAAGAGGTGCAGATTATGCCGAATACAACTACAAATTGAAAAGTGTCTATTGCACCACAGGAGAAAGTGTGCTTGGTGGGGCAGGGGGGATTTCCTGACTGCCCTCATTACCCAAAGCCAAGACAACAAGCGGGTGTCTTGTGATGTTTTAGCACCCAGGGCAGCCCCAGGAAGATGAGCACCCTGGGCTTTGGCAAGGGTAGGGTTTTGCACACATGGAACGACAGCTGAATCACTGAAATGCAGACTATTTTGCCATCATCTGGGTGGTGATAGGGTGGAGGAGGATGCAGTGTCACTAAGAGCAGAAATGGGGAGAGCAGGAAGGAAGCTCAGGACCTGTATCTGTACGGGGGCGGGGGGGGAGCCTGTGTGGAGCAGGTTTTAGAGTCAGGGGTGACAGCCAGAGAGTATTATGCTAAGTGATACTAACCAGTCTCAGTCAGTGAAGGGTCATATGTTTTCTCTCATATGTGGAAGCCAGGGAGAAATGGAGAAACAAGACTTTAGAAAAAGGAGGAGAGATACCAGCAAAAGAGTAAAAGGGGACTAAAGCGGGGGGAATGAGACTTGATGAGGGAAACAGTTCAAATAATGCTATGTAAATATATGAAATTATCAACACTAATCTCAGTAACATATGCTGGGAAAGGGAGGGGGCTGGGTGGGATCTGGAGGGAAACACACCAGGGCTGTGTGTGTTTCTCTCATTCTGAACCCCATTATGATGTACAATTACAATGCACTAATAAAAGTATGTTTTTCAAAATACAGTATATACACAAAATATGTAAAATACAAAATATATAAAAATATATTTAGAAGAAAAGTCAGGGTGATGGCCAGAGACAACGAAGAGAGAGATGTTTGGAATTCTTGGCAAGGTGGGGAGGAAATGGAGACAGCAGGGGGAGCTTTTGTAGGGCAGAGACCCCAGGTGCCCATCTTGGCATCTGGCACAGACTCGCAGCCTCCACAATTCCGCCACTCCTCCTCCCTGGTTCATAGCTTTTACTCATCCTTCACGCATCTCGTCTTAAATCTCTCTTCCTCGGTGAAGCCTTTCCTGACCCTAAAGCACAGGTTTGCTTCACCTCCCAAGTCCCTGTGAAGACGCCATGCCTCCTCTGCTGTCCTGGTACATCTCGTGCCTTCATTGTCCTTCGTGTCCTCTAGATCACAAGCCCATGAGAGCCAATGTGGCAGATGCCACTGTATCACCAGTTTTAGCGAAGTGCTCCCCCCCACACACAAGGGCTTAAGAAATACTCAAGTAGAGTGGTTGATGCAACTCAGTAATTCCTTCTCTGGAGTCACGAGGCTGTGGGCAGCCCTGGCAAAAGACCGTTGGACTCATTTCCACCCCTAGATCCTGGTATCCTGTCTGGAACCTAAGGTGTGCTCAGTGAGGTTTGCTGCATCCAACCAAATCTGTGCAAGCCAGTGCCAGACACAGGCACGTGGCACACCCAGGCAGCTGCTCCTATCTTTTCCCCTTTTGTTTTAAAATTTAAATCCCAGATTTTTTTTTTTCAAAGATGAGCAATAAGAGCAAATTCCTGGAAAGGGTTTATGCCTGCTGGCTAGTTCAGGTGAAGCACACAGCAAAGGGAATTGGGAAGTGACCTACCAAGATGTTTTAGAATAAGCATTTATAGAAAAATAACTTTTCCCTCTGCAAAGCTTTGCCATGATTGCTTTTGCACAACTTTTATTGTTTGCAGAGAAACTGCAGTGCTGAGCAAAAATAGTTCTGTATGTGTGTCCATTCCTGCTTATTTGGTGACGATATAATTAAAACTCCAATATTATTCACTGTTTCTAGCTAAAGCCTAGATTAGTTAGTGATGCGATCAATATATAGAGAACTCAGGATAATCTGGAGAAAAACTGGTGCAGGCCAATCAATTCACATCACCGGAGAGCTGTGATTTTTAGCACTTCATTTAACAAAGATAAGAAGGGCCCTCATATCTTCACCAAATTTAATATGAGTCAGACCTGAGTTAATGATCTACACATTAGCCAAGGTTTGGATGTGAGATACAACATCTGTTATCCCTTAACGTAATTGTATACTCAGAAGTGTGCCTAATTAGCTAAAGGGTGGGTACCATGGCAAAGACATTTCCAAGGATAAATCCTAAAAGAAAAATAAGTTGGCTGGAAAGGAGGAATATACAATTATATAACATAAGAAAAATAATTAGATCAAGCCCCTTGAAGGCGTAAGTCATAATCCAGTGTGCTTTTTATTTTTTGGAGTTTTTAAAATTAATTGTTTATTATTATTACTTTTTTATTGGTGCATTGTAATCATACATCTTGATGGGTTTCAGGGTGGTAGAAGTATACATGCACACATTGGTCAATTAGCCCTTCCCCAATCCCACCCCCACTCCCTCACCCTTCGCTCCTTCTCTTGCTCAGCATAGTAGTTGACTTTGATAAGTTTGTGTATGGACATTCTGTGCATTAGGGTGTTTCCCTCTTCCCCCCTCCCATCTCCCTCAGTTAGATCGCCTTCTTTACTCATCTAAGGTTTTCTCTTTGTCTGGAGTCCTTCCTTTGCCTTATTCTCCCTAGCTTCTGCATATTAGGGAGAGCATCCGACTTTTTACTTTTTGTGACTGACTAATCTCACTTAGCATAATGTTCTCTAATTCCATCCATTTCCCTGCAAATAACATAATATTGTTCTTCTTTATGGCTGCGTAAACTTCCATTGTGTATATAATCC
>PVJS01009820.1:22475-49542 GCA_004027185.1 Glis glis
GTAATCCATTCATCTGTCGATGGACATCTTGGCTGGTTCCATAGTTTGGCAATTGTGAACTGTGCAGTTATAAACATAGATACGAATATACATTAATCTGGTAGTTTGGTTTCCATTCTTTTGGGTAGATACCTAGAAGTGGTATAGCTGGGTCAAATGGTAGGTTCATTCCCAGTCTTCTGAGGATCCTCCACACTGTTTTTCAAAGTGGTTGCACTAATTTGCAAATCCACCAACAGTGTATTAGAGTTCCTACTTCTCCACATCCTCACCAGAATTTGTTATTGTTCATGTTTTTAATGATTGCTATTCTAACTGGGGTTAGGTGAAATCTCAGGGTAGTTTTGATTTGCATCTCTCTGATTGCTAATGATGTTGAACATTTTTTCATACATTTATTGGCCATTTGTATTTCTTCTTCTGTGAGCAGACTGCTTGTATTCTTTCCCTTTATATCTTTGCTTATTGATTAATCAAAAACCCCAAATATTCTAAGTATTAACCTTCTAAACTGAAAGTAAATATTTGTAAGATATATTATTGCCTTTTAACATAGTGAGTGATATCTTTGTTAGATAATCTCAAATTAATAAACTTCTGGGTCTAATGTAAAATCTTTCCTGCCCCAATATTTACTTTTTTGCTGTGTTACTGAGCCATAAACAGACTTTATTGGGTTCAGACCAGGACAATATTTCATTTTAATTCTTTTCTATATTTTCATCTTATGTAACGATGCTCTTTTACATTTTTATCTTTAATTTATCTGTAATTTAGTTTGTACATTTTTAAGTATGCATCTTTTTTTTTCTCAGAGAGAGATTCAGTTGCCGCAAGACCTTTCTGTAGCTGTATGAAATGCTGTCTCTAGTCTACACTTATCCCTTGTGTATCTTCAGTTCTTTTGAGTCCACTGATCTTTTTTTCTATTTCCCCTCTTACCATATCTATGACAATAGCCTTGCAATATACCTTGATGTCTAATAAGATATATCTCCAGTATCTTTTTCTTTCTTTCAAAAATTGATTTATTCTTATAAATCATGCCATGATTCTAGAACCAGTTTGTCAAGTTTCACAGAAATCTAATTACAATTTCACTCAATTTGTGATTAACTGATGAAGAATTTATTTTGTCTTCTGAACCACAAATGTAACATATCTATTTTATCAATTCTTCTTTTATGCACCTCAGTCAATGTTATAGTTTCCTGCATATTCATATTAGAAAATTATATTTTATAACTATCACTGGTGTATAGAAAGATGATAGACTGATTGGCTAGTTGATGGTAGATAGAATCCGTCCAACTTGCTGGGTTTTCTTGAGTTCTAATAGAAAATTCAAAAATCACCTACTAAACTACTTAGATTTTCATGTAAATCCAAATCATATCAGCTGTTTCTCTTTCCTTTTTTAGAATTTTATTGGTGCAAAATAATTATACATCATAGAGAAATTCAAAGTGATGCACTCGTAAAGGCATACGGCATCTCGTGGTTCCGTCCTAAGCCCATCTTGCTACACCCTCCTCCCTTCCTGTATGTACTAGCAAGGTTGTTAGTGACACCTTTATATATGAACATAGATTATTCATCTGTTTCCTTCCTTAAGCTTCCTTTCCTCTCTCCTTCCTCCCCAGATCCCTTTCCACTATTCTACTAGTCTCACTTATTATCATGAAGTCCCTTTCAACCTAGGTGCCCATCAACAGGTGAATGAATAAAGCTGTTTCTCTTTCTAGTAGTCATTGCTTAATTTCCATGCCTGATTGAATTGTTTAGGACCACCATTATATTATTGAATACTAGCAATCATAATAGCCATACTTCCCTTTTTTCTGACATTAATAGAAATGCTTCTAGAGTTTCAACATTAATTAATGATGATATGTGTTCTAGAGATATGTAAGATATTATATAGTTTGTATCCCATAAGTCAAAGCAAATGTTTTTGTGTATGTGTATAAAGCACCTTCAATCTCACAGGCAGAATCGCAAAATATTTAATTTTAGAAAATTTCCCAATTTTAAGTCACATACATTTAAGGAACCCCCAAGAGCACTGTGTGAAAGCAGCCCTGATTTCAACATATTCTATCATTCTTTAATATCCCGTCATTTCCCATTAACTCACAGATAAATACAAAATCTTCACCTCTGATTAAACTCATCCAGAATTGTCCTTGCTTATGCCATTCCCTTTTCTGTCTCTGTTCTGTCACTATTCAACTCTGCTCAACTTGGTCACACCTGTCCAAAGTGCCTGATGTCACTGCATGAGCTCCTCTAAGAAGCACCAGGCCAAAGCCCCTGAAAATCCTTCTTTGTTATCATCATGACTTGAATGTTGGCCTTTGTCAAGAACTCTCTTGAAATATTCCCATATTGGCCTAGTGGCTGTCTCCCTGACTGTAGAACTGGTCATCCTCAGACCTCTCCTCTCCACATCTCTCCAGTCCAGGCAGTTCGCTTCCACGTGCATGTGAATTATGATTTCAGAGGTTGTCTATCAAGGTAATTAATTCTGTACCCAGACAGAACCACTTGCTGTATACCTGGCACTGTACTAAACTATTTAGTGGATGACAAAGACATAAAAGACATTGCCTTTTTTCCTACAATTTGTCTACAACTACTTATAATTACTTCACAAATACAAGTAAGACTTATTTCTGTGTCTAGGAAATTTCTTGGAGGAGGGAACTTCTTGCATTAAGTCCTAAAGGGCCTAACAGACATGGGTCAGTATTCAGGGTCTAGAAATATGTTTTATTTTGGACTAATTCATCATCATTGGTATATCAATCTTGGCTGCATCAGCATTGTGATACATATTACTACATTTTTAGGCAAACTTTTATTTATTTATTTATTTATTATTTATTTTGTGGTACTGAGGATTAAACCCCGGGGCATTCTACCTCTGAGCTACACCACCAGTCCTATTTTATTTTTTGTTTGGAAAAAGGGTCTCGCAAGGCCACCACATGGCTTTCTATATTGAAGTCCTCTCTGTAACCACTTCCACATAATGAGACTCTAAGTCACTTACCCTCATCTTTTTTTCACTTATATTCTGACAGGTGCCTCTTCTTAGACAGTCCTATAACCACACTTATACCCACCTGGAGTATTGTAACCCCTTTCTATGATTTCCTTACCTCCAATTTCTCATCATTCCAATTGATCGTTTACACAGCTGCATCTCAGTCTTACATGCTGGTGAAATCCTCAGAATCTCAATGGCTCCCCTTTGTCTACAAATTAAGGACTAAATAAACCGACGTCATCAAAGGTCACAAGTCTACCCTGAATTGGAGTAATTTCCATTCATAATATTTTGCATCCATGGTCCAAAAGAGTATGGGCAGGTCAAATTTAGGCACTGAGTAAACCAAAGTAGCAATCCATTGCCAGATTTTCCTACAGATGTGCCTAGATCTGTCCTTGTGTTTGCTTTCTTTTTCCTAGAATATCTACAACATTGCCCTACCCTTTCCTTTAGGGAATGACACAGATTTCCTTCATATGAATTCTAACTTTAATTTAAAAAAAAGAACACTACTCATCTGGAAAATCAGTTGTATTTCTTTTCCTTTCAAATTTTAGTGATAGCAGTAATAGTTCCTAGAACAAGATAAGCATCCTAAACATACAAGGAGGCAGAGAGTGGCTTGCACTACCTTTATTTAAACATCACTGTGGGTGTTATTCAAGGATGATAGGCAGAGGATGGACACTGCCTGACCTTCTCTGGCTTCCACCCCTTTCATTCTAAGTATTTCCCAATCTTAGAGGATCCTACAGCCACAAATTTGCACCACCAAAAAGGAAATGGTTAAAAGAGATTTCTGAGTTTATTGCTTTTCTTCAAGTAGTTACGAAGAAAAGGTTAGAAAGAAATTCACAGCAGAAGTGCATTTAGAGAAGACTAAGAGCAGCAGAAAAGCAGATGACACATCCTGGAAGAGGAGCAATCAAGGGTCTATTCAGTCCGTTCCCTCCACCCCACGCAGCAGAATATTCTCCCCTGAAACGTCGGCACAGTTGCACAGGTGTATTGAATTCACACTGATCTACCAAAGGAAAAGGGAAGAGAAAAAGGCAGGAAAATTGTTCATCTGTCAACAACATCCAGAGATTTCAGCAAATTCTTTGAGATGCAAGGATTAAAGATAATCTGCTAAAGATCATCTCCAGCTAACAGGATCTGCAAATAATCTGTTGATTTTCAGCTGCAAATAACCTGTTGATTTAACCATAATGTATTTGTTAAGAAAAA
This sequence comes from Glis glis, assembly GCA_004027185.1. Taxonomy (NCBI): domain Eukaryota; kingdom Metazoa; phylum Chordata; class Mammalia; order Rodentia; family Gliridae; genus Glis; species Glis glis. The sequence goes on from PVJS01009820.1 coordinate 26,761, forward strand.
AATGTATTCCTAGGTCTGTGCCAGGTAAGAAGGTATATACGGGTCTCGAGGTTGTTGAGAGTATCCTCGAACCTGCGATCCTCCTGTTTTACTCTCCCAAGTACTGAGATTACAGGTGTGTACCGCCATGCCTGGCTTCAACTCTGCCTTATAGCTAGAAAACACCCATAGAGAAATGGGTATGCAGGCCGGGCGTGGTGGCACACGCTTGCAATCCCAGTCCTTTGGGAGGCAGAGACTGGAGGATCCGGGTTCGCGGCCAGCCTCAGCTCTCTCTCTCTCTCTCTCTCTCTCTCTCTTTCCCTACTTAGTGAGGCCCTCCGCAACTTCATGACACCCGGTTTCAAAATAAAGTATAAAAAATAGGGCCGGGAGTGTAGCGCGGAGGTAGAACGCCCCAGGGTTCAATCCCCCGTACCGCAAAAAAAAAAATGGGTATGCTTATGCTCCAATAAAACTTTATTAACAAAACCAGCAACCAGCCTGCAGCCATATTTTAGCCTGGGCTAGACTATATATATTTTCTTTGGTTACAGTCATCATGTTTTTTATTTAGTGATTATTGCATCTCCAGTGTTCAGTTTAGTGCCTGACTAATCGCAGATGCCAAATAGATACTCATAAATAAAATAATTAATCTTAAAAGCCCATTTTTGTCCCCAAGATGCTTATTATCTAGTTTTTAGTGTAAGACAAATAGTACAATGTAGAGTAAACAAATTTGAAGACTGAATTAGAAGTTAGCTTGTGCACTCAACATCAACCCTCCACCAACTCTGACAAGGGTTTTTACTGTAACTTGTAGTGTCTCTATATCTTGAGGTCTCTGTTTTCCTAACTGTTGAGATTGAGTTTAGCATTATGGTTAGGTTATAAAACCACCATAGTTCATGGCTTTTTGGGTTGCTTTAGTGTAGCCCAGCTCATGTCAGGAAATTCAAAGAGGCTCCATGAAGTTCACAAGATAGTGAGACCGAGGTTGATCAGATGCCAAGTTTTTCTCCTCCACCTTTATCTATCACTTTTGATACTATGCGTTCTTCTCCTGGCAGACCTGAGTCAGACCCTCTTCCCCCCATCAGCAAAGCTCTAGCCAGGCTCCTAAGAAGGACCGAATAAGGGGGAGATGGCGAGAAAGGGAGCACATGCAGAAAGACAAGGCTATTCAATATGGACTTCTCTCCCTAGCCAACACAGGCCATCTTCTGGGGAACTGAAGCTGGCTCTTAGTTTGGGACAAGATGATGAGCGATGTATCATCTAGAGTCCCAAAACGAAATAAACTGTATACGCAATAGTGCAGGGATAGTTTGTATTCTAAGGGATTAGTTGTGGACAGGTTATAGAGAAACCACTAAGAATGGTACAATATCCCACAGTTAATAAGAGCAGAGACATCACCACCCCTGATCCCAAAGGGACAAGGAGAGAGTCTTGTGAGCCTTGAAAGGAGAGTCATTTAGAGAAGACCACCATGTGGGGCACAGCATTGCTAACTGGAGGTGACCTCATAGGGAGGGAAGCAGGGAAGTAATTCTCCATCCTTGTGTCCCTCCCTCTGTCAGGCTCCTGATTGGCTGAAGCAAACAAGAGGCCACAAACACAGAAATCCTATGATGTGGTCTTCAGAGACCCCCCCCCTCAGGGCAGAGAGCAAGTGCAGGTGGTTGAGAGCAGATCTGGGTGGACAGACAGAAGATGCCTGGCACAACTGCAGCCCAAAGGGCTGGGAAGCTCATTACACCAAGGCTGTCCTCTGTGAGGGTCATTGGGTACAACAGGCTGGCATCAGATTGATCACCACACACTCCTATTTTTCTCCTGAATGAGATTTCACCACTGTCTGCAAAGAAATGAATTGAGCAATTTTCTCTTCCCTGCAGTGGTAGGAGATCTCTTGCCAACCTCTCTCATTTAGCAGATGGCAGGTGACACCAGGAGGCCTGTTTGGCTCCTTCTAAGGTAAACAGCCAGTAAGAGAAGGCACTAGAGCCAGGAGCCCCAGTGCCCAGCTCTGGCTGTGCCCCTAAGTGGCCACATGACTACAGGGAAGTCACTTCTCTTGAGTCTTCGTTTCACGTTCCTAATCTAATAAATAAATAAATGAAGTCATTAGACCTAATGATCTGTGGCCATAGTTTTTAACCTAGAGTTTTATTGCAATCATTTAAAACCTTTGAGAGATTTATGTTTGTACATATAAGCATCTTTTCTATCAGCATAATGGCTCCCTCTTATCATGAACTTACTACCTACAAGGCACTTAGGTATTGAGCTTAGCTCCTTTTCTCATCTGTCTGTCTCCTTTCTTCCCTTTTCTCTCTAGAATCCTTACAACAACCTATGAAGCATGAGAGTCTTTTCTATCAGTGAGTGATTTGCCCAAGGCATATGGTTGCAAGGTAGCAGAACCAGGCTTCTCAGCCCTCTTTTTAATCCTCAAGATCAGGCCCTACCTTCACCTGCTTGTCTTAGCTCCTAGGTCAGACACAGGCTGAGGGTGCCAAACAGGCATTAACAGGTAATATAGGACAAGCCTTGGGCAAATTGAGGGCCATTTCCTAAAGGGAGAAGATTTGGGAGTTTGTCAAGAATGGGAGAGGTTAGGAAAGGACAACTCTGGGCTGGGAAAGTCAAGTCCAACAGAGCCCTGGGGACAAGGAAGACACCTTACAGAGCAGACCCAAAGGCCAAAGAGGACTCAATGCTAAACAAGAGTGCATCCTCTCACGCTGGGCGTGGTGGCGTGCGCTTGTAATCCCAGTACTTTGAGAGATGGAGACCGGAGGATCCAGGTTCGCGGCCAGCCCCAGCTCTCTCTCTCTCTCTCTCTCTCTCTCTCTCTCTCTCTCTCTACCTAGTGAGGCCCTCCACAACTTCGTGAGACCCGGTTTCAAAATAAAGTATAAAAAAAAAATAGGGCCGGGCATGTAGCACGGAGGTAGAACACCCCTGGGTTCAATCCCCTGTACCGCAAAAAAAAAAAAAAAGTGCATCCTCTCTCATTGATGATGGTTTTTCCTGTTAAGTTTCTTGGACCATCCAATGAAGAAGCATTGCCCCCATCTCTCTGTGGCAGCCCCAGCAAGCCCAGGACGGGTTCTTCTCTATGCTAAGGAGAGAATCCATCCAGACTTTCTAGAGGTCAGAGGCCAGGAAGGCTTGAGTTCTTGGCTCCCTGTGACCTGGCATATCTACGCTGACTGAGCCCCAGGGCCCTAAGCTGGGATTGTGCTGGGTACTCTGTAACCATCTGGAAAGCCCTTTTTGCCAGGCTTTGGTTTCCCTTTGAAAGCCAGGCTACTCTGTTGTGTATTCCAAACTGCACCAATGCCCAAAGAGCAAGAGTAAGGCCAAGATGCCTGATCTATGAAGCTCCCTGAATCGTCTAAAACTAAGAAGGGCTTTTCTGCCCATCCTGTGAGCTCTGGGGGTGGGGCTGGAATGCTCTGAGCCAACATGCATCTCTCCTGCTATCCTGGTCAGTGGGTGTCACCTATAATAAGACACCAGGGCCATATTCCCTTGAAAGGAAAGGATTTGCTGGCATCTCTCTGCAAGGGCAATGGGGACTTTAAAGTTCATCAGCGCTGCACCTCAGGATGTACTACTCTACTGGCAAAAGCAGCTAGCACACCAGGCTTACTTCCTCTTTGCTGGCAGGAGCCATACCAACAGAAAACCTTGGCAGCACTGTTTGACCTGGATCGCGGGTGTGCAATGCTCTGCGTGGCCTAGCAAGGCCTCTAGATCCCACTTTGTTCTGCCAGAAGCCTTCTCTTCACACCCCATCAATCCATGTAATCCCTTCTTTATTGCCTGGCTGCACAGACAGCTTTAGCTTAGGTTGTCTCGGAGCTGCCCGAAGCCTGCAGTTGGCTACCACTGCTGTTGCCAGAAACCTCAGCCTCATACCTGAGGCTCCCCGTATAGACCCCAGGATGGAAGAGAATTCTTGGCCTTGCCCTTCTTGACTTGGAGAAATAAGAAACTTTCTAAGCAGCCCGACAGTGAGGAGGCAGGTGATGGAGGATAGAAACCTCCTGAATTGGCTTCATGCCTCTGCTGACTTGTCAGCATGAAATATATTTTTCTTCTGCTGGTTTGCTGATTTCTTCAGCTTCCTACCATGATAGTCACTTTGAGATGCCTGAGAACTTTGTTTTCTCTTTAAACTTTGGCACCAGCTCTTTGGATTGCTTTCACGGATGGGATTTCCCACACGAAGAAACCGAAATACAGGGAGTCACTAAAGTGGATGGAGCTTGGCAGTGACAGAGCTGGGGTCCCTGGAGGAAAAGAGCCAGGACACAGCACCTGCTTGATGGAGATAGGTACCAGGCGAGGCACTATATACATTTACCCTAAGTTATTCCCGAGGCCAGCATCTCTCTTCCTCGCTATTGCTGCCACTTAGGAGAATGTTCAGCCCCAGCCTTCAAGAGATTTGCAGCCTGATGTCTGTTGATGAAATCACACTGACTTGGATTTCTTCTACCCTTGTTGAAGAACTGCTTCTTTCATAATCCTTTCTTTTGAAAGCTTTCTTCTTATTTAGGAAGTGAAATCTGTGCATGCCTTTCTCTTGCATTTTAATTCTTCCTGCCAAGGCCAATTTTAACAGAAACACATAAAATTCAACATTAATCCAGGTTCCTTCCAGTTTGTCCTTTAAACCAATTTTGGTCATCCACTCTGTGAGAGGCAGCAATAGGCACCCCAGAGAAAAGGTCTTGTTATCCAGAAAATTAGAAAATAGACAGAAAAAAATAACCCCTAGAAATTCCCCTCCTGCATGAACTCTTATATATGGGAATCCAGAGAGAGACTTTCAAGGTTGATCAGCATAGCATTATGGTGATTTTTTTTAAGTGACACCACCCGAATATATATTAACAGTAGGATGGACACATAAAGTGTGGGACAGTCATACACACAATACTGTCCAGTAGTGACAATGAGTGAACTCCAGGTCTAGGCACCAGTGAAAAGGAAGAGTGAAGTAAGTCACACAAGAGTGCAGGTAATACCTCCATTCACATGACATCAAAACATGAAAAACCACATACAATAGTATTGGGTGTTGAATGTGTAGGTTGTGAAACTATAAGGGAAGGCAAGGGCATGATTCACACACTTAGCATGATGATTGTTCCTGTGGGTTTGGAGACAAGGAGAAGGGTGTGGCTGAGAAGGGGCACACAGGGTCTTTCTTGGGGAACATGTTCTGTCTTCACTTGGCAGGTGGGTGCCAGGGGGTCTTCCTCCTTAAACTTTCCAGCTATTCTGACAGGTACTTTTATATGTGTGTGCCTATCTTGTTCCCTAGAATGAAAGCCCCATGAAGGCAGGGTTCTGCCTTCAACACCAACAAAGGAACAGAGCATAGAGCTGACATTCAATACATATTTTTAACAAATGAATGAAGTAATCGATGATGAATCTTTTACATTGAAAATTAAATGAGTTAATATGTAAATATTATAATGCATAGGCAGAAATGCTTTTGCAATGAGGTCCACAAAGTACTGAAAAGAGCCATAAGCAGAGTGGGTGAAGTCAGAGGAGAGGGTGTTCGCTGTGCCCAGTATCATCTGGGGAAGATGTGAGCCAAACATCGAGAATGGGAAGGAGGATTTGATTTTCACTACCACTCATGAAGGCAAGTGTCATTTTAACCTCCATTTTGCCAATGAATTCTGTGGCTTCCATAGAGCTTATAAATGGATTTGTGGTTGGTTCTGTCTGACTCTAGGACATTATGAGCAGAGGCAGGGATTTCTAAAGTGTGTTCCACTAAGGGTGTGGGAAGTAGCCCCTGCTGGACTGAGCCTACTAAGCTCTCAGAGCTCACCATGCAGCCAGACCCCATTGTTCCCTGCTCAGATTTCCATCAGATACCTGGAAATCAGCTGAGGTCAAGGGACATACAACTCAGGTCTCGACTTAGACATAGCTGTGGAAACCTCTGTTCTTCAAAGAGAAATCTTCTTGTGTGTTTCAGAAAAAAATTCATCATCATCATCATCAAAGTAATAATGGCAGCACTTGACTGGTCCCAGATTCTGTGATAAGTGCTTTGCATGACTATTAAATTTTCATAAGAGCAGTGTGAGGTCTTAATATCCCCATCTAACCAGTCAGAAATTCTAGGTGACTTTGTAAAGTTGATACAAACTGCATGAGCTTGTATATGCAGGCTTCTAAGATCTTCTCCATCTCACCCTCCTGCCTCCGGGACGTGACAATGCAGTGAAAGGCTCAGGAATTTCCTGGGAAAGTGTTAAGAGAGGGCAGCATGGGACAGTCCATCAAGTTAAGGACTCTGAATATGGATGTACCTGGTGTCCTTGGGCCACCTCCTCGAGCTCTCTCTCTGCCTTCATCCCCTCCATCTGTTCCCGTGGGCTTCCTACGGACCTCATGACCATTTGGGTAGAGCCTGAGAGTTCACCAGAACAGCAGGTACACAGTCTCAAGGCTGTGCCTTTCTTTGCAAGATTAGCAAGGATGTGTTTAAATTCTCCCCTGTGACTCCAGCGTGTTTCCATTTTGCATTAAGCTAAACTTCAGACACACTTTCACCTTGGGCTTCCGTGGCAGTGGTTCCCATAGCCCTAGATTTCAGTTCCATCTTCCTCCTCCCTCCGCACCACTGTAAAACTTGAGCAAGGAGTTAATCCTCTGAAACAGACACACAAGCCATGGAGAAGGCAGGTTCGTAAGTTTAAATGATCCCTTTATATATATATATATATATATATATATATATATATATATATATATATATTTAGAATCAAATGAAGAAGAAAATCAACACTTCCCAATTTTATCTGATTCGTAAATGTGGGTATTCTTAAATCAGGACTACTCCTTTCTAAATCAGACTGCACTTGTGTGATGCGAAAAATGTGATTGGAAAAAGAAATCCTATAAGCTGAGAAAAAGGATATTCCAGGCTTATAACGCAAAAATCCTAGCCTCTTCCCTGACTGTATTTTTTAAACCTGAAATGCTTCCTTTCATTAAATTGCTCCCGATTTATATATTGGAAGCAGAGCCCAGATAGACTCGATGACAGTCCTTTCCAAACTGGGATTCATCTCGTCTCCATCCTGAGCTCAGACCACACTGGGTCCCCTAGCCCTGCCTCCTCGTGCACACAGGAATCACAGCATTCTCTGGCGGCCTGCACTGATGTGGTTGGAGGGCACGGGGCACAGGCAACTGCTCGGTTCTGCCAGTTATTTCCATGTGGTTATCCCTGTGCCCCATCATTGCCAGAATGTGGAGCATGGGTGAAAGAAAACAGACTGAATTGGCCTCATTCTGCCTCCCCCCAGGGCCACAGAGGGCTCACAAAGATGTTCTTGATACCGCATGGCAAGAAAATTGCCAAGAAGAGGCCCTCAGAAGAATATCCAAGAGGCTTAATACTGCGATCAGTGGGAAAGCTATAAAAATGAAAGAAGAAAATCAAGAGAAGGTCAGGCAGCACCAGCACTAACCCGGAGGGGTAGTGTTAGGTGAAGATTTAAAATATTTGAAGATGGATGGTCCAAGACAGAGGAAGCATTTTCAAACACAGAAGAAAAAAGTGGAAATAGGTACCATAAGCTATGGTACAAAGAGAGGAGAATTCTTCTAATACCTAAATGTTTATAATACATACTATTTGTAAGTGGGGGTTTTATAATGAGGTTTCTACCTCTTCCTGTAAGCCAGCCTCAGAGACACATGTACAACAAAAAGAGATTTTATTTTGCACACTAATATCTGTCCTTTACCATTGCTGTCTCTAGAATCTCCATGTTAGTTGGTTGATTCACAGATACTTAGTGACTGATGTACAATCGGGTATTAGGTGATGCTAATACTACTAATATAAGTACTATTCATAATAATAACAGTGCAGTTAAGGTCATTTTTTTTTTTGCGGTACTGGGGATTGAAACCAGGGACATTCTACCTCTGAGCTACATCCCCAGCCCAATTTTTTATTCTTTATTTGGAAACAGGGTCTCACTAAGTTGCGGAGGACCTCACTAAGGAGCTGAGGCTGGCCGCAAATCCGGATCCTCCGGTCTCAGCCTCCCAAGTACTGGGATTACAAGTATGCGCTACCATGCACGGCTCTAGTTAAGGTCATTAAGTGCTTACTGTGTACTGGTCACTGTCCTCAGAATAGATATGAACTCATAAATCATTCTATATTCCCCATGGAATTAAGTACCTACTTTACATAAAAGAAAGCTGAGCCAGGCGTGGTGGTGCACGCTTGTAATCCCAGTAGTTGGGAGGCTGAGACAGGAAGATCGCAGGTTCATGGCCAGCCTCAGCTACTTAGGCCCTCGGCAACTTAGTGAGACCCCGTTTCAAAATAAAGAATAAAAAAATAGCTCGGAGGTAGAATGACCCGGGTTCAATCCCCAGTACCACACACACACACACACACACACACACACACACACACACAGAAAGCTAAGTGAGGCACAATCTAAATACCATGCCCACGATTACACAGCTAGTATCAGATAGCCATTGTGGGGAAGTGAGGGGCAAATGCCTGTCCCCGGGCTTCCCAGGGCCTGGCAGACCCACCATGCCTATGTGGTTCCCTTCAGAAGCTGTGTTGCTCAGAATGGGATCTTCCAGAAACTAAGGGTCCTTACGGCAGAGACGGTTATTCCTCTAGGCATATACCCCTGCACCCACCATTGTTTAACTCTGTTCTGCCCACAGCCTTGCTCTGGCTACAAAAGCATGTGAGACTCCTGCATAGAGCAGCTCCAAAGTAGGCAGGTGTCCATGCCAGCTCCATCACTGCCTGGACTATGGCAACCCTGAAGTGTGCCCTCTGCCACCTGCCAGTGTAACCTACCCATCAACACATCCTTTCTGGTTTCCTTCCCTCCCATGCCACTTCCCCGCTTTCCCACCTGTGCTTGCTGGGTCCACCCAAATCCTAGGGTCAGGATCTGTATCGGGGGGACCCCACCTATAGACAACCGGACTCACAAGAGCTCTCCAGCCCAGTGCCACCCCGTCAGCCCTTTCTTGGTTCTTCTTCCTACTTGAACTCATGATCACAACCTTCTTGCTTCTGTATGGAGCATATTAACAAAATACCCAGACTGCTTCAAACAGGGACTGGGACAAAGTCTCTGTGCCTGGCCAGCTTGCCAGTGTTTTGTACAAACCTTACACTCTGCCCCTCACTCCTCCACCACCCTGCCCACCTGCTCAGGTCCTCATATCCTCCGTTACCTTGAAACTCTTCTCAGGGGAGCACTGGAGGAAGCAATCTATTTCTGTCATCTCTCTGAATTAAGGAGTATTTAAGCTGAGGAGTTAGAGAAAAGCAATTTCCTGACTCAGCAAAGATTCATGCTAAATAACCTTCTTATGAAATGACCCACTGACAAGGAGAGCTTCATCATCGCAATTGAACAGATTTCTTGGGGGAGGGGAAAGGAGTCGTATTTTTCCCACTAGGTGACTGTAAGTACTTAGAGAAGTCTCCCGTGCTGCCCACTCCACACTCCAGCAAAGTATAAAATAGCTTTTAGTAAAGGTCTGTTACATATTTCATTGATACCTTTAGAAATTTTTTTTAAGCACCTACCATGGTCCCTGGTAAGCACTAACCTAGGTAGTGGGGATTGAGTAGCAAATACAAACAAAACAAAAACCCAGTCTCTGCCCTCATGAAACTTTCATTCCGCACCACTCATCCATTGCTGCGTAATTAGTAGCACTCAAACCTAACAGCTCAGAGTGGTAAACATTTGCTCTACTTGTCCCACCTGGATTCACTCATGCAACCACCTTCTTCTTATTCTGCCTGTAGGTCATTAATGCAACTGTAGCCATGTGGTGCCTTGATGGGGGCTCCAGATGGTCTCTGATGGCCTGACTTTCATCTGGCAGGTGGAGCTAGCTGGTTGGTCTAGTGGGCCCAGCTGGGACAGCTTATCTCTGCTCCGCAAGGCCATTCTCCCTCCAGCACTCTAGCCTCGGGAGTTCTACAGTGTCCTGTCTACAGTGCCGTAGAGGACAAAGCAAGTCGCATGACCCGCCCAGAAGAAGATGGTACTTATCTATCTCTTGATGAGAGTTGCTTCCAATATGCATTGTAAAATGGTATGTATACAGTTTGAGGGGGAATTTGTGGCCTCCCTCCCCCAGTGTACTGCTATTCTAATACTTGAGTCAAATTCATAGTGAATCTATAACAAGGTTTATTCAGAAGTTCTCCATCCTCATTCTACTAAGAATTATCTGCAGAGCTTTCTGAGAAATGCAGGTCAATTAAATCAAGATGGGATGAAAGTTTGAAAATCTATACAACTAGCTCCCTGAGTGGTTCTAAACTGCAGCAAGACTTGAGAATTACTGGTTAACAGGCTCTGAAGAGGAATTAAAGCAGGGAAGGGGATTGTGAGTTAGCAAGAGCTATGTAAGAGCTGGGGGGGGTCACAGAGAGACCCTCTAAAGAGAAAATTTTTGAGTCAAGACCTAAATGAAGCCAAAGAGCCAGGGGGCACTGGTGGTACTTGGAAGAGAGGAGAGGAAAGCAAGCAGCAATGCTCTGAGGCCACAGATGGACAGAGGAGACTGAAGCAGATGGCGAGGAGGTGTGTTGGAAGAAAGTTCGAGACCACAAAGGTGACAGTGTCTTGGAAGAAGTTTTCACTCATTTTCCCAGAAGTCAGGGTGTTGCAGTTTTATCATTCCTTTGATAGGTTTAATAGAAAAGTGAAGCAATACAGAAATAACTGAATAAACCATCTGTTGGAAGGGCATAGTTTTTTTTTTCTTTTCGGTACTGGGGATTGAACCCAGGGATGTTCTACCTCTGAGCTAGACCCCCAGCCTATATTTTATTTTTTATTTTGAAACAGGGTCTCATTAAGTTGCTGAGAGTCTCACTACATTGCTGAGGCTGTCCTGGAACCTGCAATATTCCTGTCTCAGCCTCTTGAGTACTGGGATTACAGGTGTGCACCACCACACCCAGCTGGGCACACAACTCTTTAAAAGTTATTTTTTGAACTTACTAATTCAACAGCAGTCTCTAGGAAATGGGAAGCAACACTGGAGAGAAGTGTGTGGAATACAAGCACACAGAAACAACAAAAAGCATCACTTCAGAGAAGACAGATGTGTATAAAAAGAACTCAGTGCTGAAAGACAATAGCAGCTGGGTGCAGATCTGCCCAGATGAAGGCTCAGCACCCAGAAATATATCTGAACAGAACAGGGCATGGGCCAGAACTGCTGGGCATTAGACATGTTCCAAGATAGAGTCCTATAGCAATTGTGCTGCTTACTAATTACATGGGAGGAAAAAAACTAACCTCTTTCATTTTAGAGTTTTGGGGCTTGACTTGAGAATTAAATTGACATAAGACAGATTAGTGGTAGAAAAGCATACAAATTTATTTAGTATAAGTTTATGTGACACAGGGACCCTCGTAAAAAAAAAAAAAGAAGACTCAAAGATGTGGCAAAACTTGAATGCTTCTAGACTAGGCTGAGCAAAGAGACGCGATAGAGGAAGAGTCAACTTGGTGGGTGGGTAGAGATCAGAATTATGTTAACGAGGTTTGATGTGCAGAATTCTTTCAGTCTCAACTTTCTGCCCTTGATAATAAGAGTGCTGCTTGCTTTCTGGAGGACATCCTTCATATGAATGGGAATATTATCTCCTACTTTCAGGAAGAAAAAAGGGAGTGTCAGAGTACCCTTCTTGCACCTGCTGGGTTTTGTTTTGTCTTCTTTTTAGGTGCCGTTAGCTCAAAATAATCCTTATGCCAAAGTGGCACATTCTAGGGTGGCAGGTTACTGGGCATAATTTCTCTCTGGAAGACTGGCATTTAAAAAAAATGTTTTCCTATGTGTCCTGGCATTTTCTCTTCATATTGCAGCTGTGGAGCAGGGATTGGGGAGGCCAGTGGTGAGTTCTTCATTAGAGAAAACAGGAACCCTGAGAGCTGGAAAGCTGGTACTACTTCCCCCCCGTGTCATGGTTTGAATCTGGACTGTCCCCCAGAGGTTCATATGTTTAGCAACGAATGGAGAAATGTTCAGAGGGGAAAAGATGGAGTCATGAGGGCTCTGCCTTCATCAGTAGATTAATACATTTGAGGGCTTAATAATTTGAATGGGTTTATTGGGAAGTGGTGAAAAGTATAGGTAGGTGGAGCATGGCTGGAGGAGGTAGGTTACTAGGGGTGTGGCCTTGGGGACTATTGCCTGTTCCTAGTGTATCTATCATCTATCTATCTATCTATCTATCTATCCTCTCTCTCTCTCTCTCTCTCTCTCTCTCACTCACTCTCTCTCCTCTTGGGGGATGCCAAGAACTGAGCATCTTTCTACCATCATGCTCTTCTACCATGACAGTCTGCCCCATCCCAGGCCCAGACCATTGGAGTCAGCCAACCATGTCCTGAGATTTCTAAAACCATGGAACACACTTTTCTTCCTCTAATTTTTTTTCTTTTGCTTGTTTGTTTGTTGTTGTTGTTCTTTGTGTTGTATTTGGGTCAGGTATTTTGGTGACAGTGACGCAGAGCTTACGAACACCCCCAGCTATCTAGTAGATGAGAGGAGACACAGGGTTCCAGCTTCTGCTTTACTTACTCGTGCTCCCTCTCCCTGCCTGGCTGACCCACTGCAGCTAGTCCTCGCCAGACACTCAAACCTCCAGAGGAATCTTCAGCAGAGGGGCCATTATTTTCCCATTGCTGTTCTCCAGCAAAATGTTCTGTTTACTACTTAGATTGTCGGTTCCCTGGGAGACGCTGTCCCAGTGTGAAACTGTTGCTTTACACAACACCCTATCTGCCCTCACTAGAGGTAACTCACATTGTAGAGCGATCTTGGAAGATAACAAGAATGCGGTGGGGCCCAATTCCTAGGAAAGGTATCCCTGGCAATAAAGAAGAGTTCTAGAGTAAATAAAATTGAGATTCAAATTGGGAACTTCAAACACCCAAGGGCTGGCTAGCAAGTGACAAATGATCAGTGTCACCTCTCCACAAATGCTATGGCTAGAGATTCTACCAGTCTCTTTCCTGCCCTGAGAACTGCCAGCCCACAACCTCCCCTGCCACCCCCCATCCGAGGGTCCTGGGGTCATGCCTCGGAAAGACGCAGGAGAGAAATTGCTGGTAAAAGGTGGCATCCCAGGCTCTCTCCAAATCCACTGAATCAGAATCAATGGGGTTGGGACCTGGGAGTGTTCATTTTACATACGTTTAAACATTGTTCATTAAACATTAAACATTGTTCATTAACTGCAGATTGCTGCAGTTAACATCATTACAAGTTTAAATTCACAAGTTTAAGTGAAAAATGCAATTCTCAACCCCCAGCAGCCAAGTGAATTTCTCTCTCCTCAGCCTGATAGGAAATCCCAGACCCCAAACCTTTTTCCACAACATGTCTGGAGATGTGCTGAGATGGTGGGGGCGGGAGAGGAGGAGAGGGCCAGGCACAGGCAGCACTGTGGGGAAGTCCTCTCCAGCTCCTGGCAGCAGACTTACTTCCTTTTTCTCTCTTCTCTTTCTCTCCTTTCCTTCACACTCTTCCTTTTTATTCCTCCTTTTCTTTCTTCTTGTATCTCTCTTCCCCTTCTACTTCCTCTTTCCTTTTCCTCTCCTCTCTCCCTGTCTCCCCTTCTTTTCTTCCTTTTAGTTTTTCCTCCTGTCTTTCTCCTTTCCCTTTCATTATTTCAATACAGATTTACCAGGTGTCTACTCTGTCCAGCACTGAAAAGGGAGAAAGGCGCTGTGAGTGGTCTCTCAGAGCTCCTAATTCATGGGGGAGACCCTCAAACCAGGTGATTGCAGTTCATCAGGGAGAGGTGAGGTGGAGATGCCTACAACTGATGTCAAATCCAGGCTGTGAGGCTGACCAGCACAGAGCTGGAGGAAGGGGTTGTAGTCCGTTTGCTTTTGTTATGGCTGAATACCAGTCACGGTCTGGGTAATTTATAAAGAATGGAGGCTTATTTAGCTCACAGTTCTGGAAGTTGAGAAATCCAAGGCCATCGTGCTTGGCATCTGATGAGGGCATTTTTCTGCATCATAAAGTATCAGAGGGTATCACTTGTGAGATAGAGCCAGGGTGGCTTACCTAACAGACCCATTCTTGAGGTAACCCATTAATCCACCAATCCATGAGTGGGTTAATACATTCATGACAGCACAGACCTCATGACCCAATCATTTCTTCAAATTCCCACCTTCAAATACTGCTAACACAGGGACTTGGGGATTAAGTCTCCAACTCAGAAAATTAGGGGAATACATTCAAGCCATAGCAGAGGGAGAGAGAGTACTCCAGTCTGGAACAAGTCCCAAGGCAAAAGAAAACATTATACCCCTGAGGGACCCAGAAAATATGCATGTAAAAAATGCATGGATTTTAGCTAGGCATGGTGGTACACACCTGTAATCTCAGTACTTGGGAGGCTGAGACAGAAGGATCGCAGGTTTGAGGCCAGCCTCAGCAACTTAGCGAAGCCCTCAGCAATTTAGTGAGACCCTTTTTCAACATAAAAATAAAAAGGGCTGGGGGTGTAGTTCAAAAGTTCAATCCCCAGTACAAAAAAAAGGGCATGAATTTCAATATCAGACAGATTTGAGCTCAAATATTGACTGTGACATTGACATTATGATTTTGACCAAAGGAGATAACCTCTCTCAGTCTCCCTAAATGGGTATAGAAAGCCAACAATCCCTGACAGGCAGCCTGGGCACGTAAATCAAGCAAGACAGAGTGTGTAAAGTCCCTATGCTCAAAGGATAAAATGGCATTTTTTCTTTTAAGAAGCAAAAGTTATTCAAGTGGGGGAAGGAGGTCTATCCTTCCTATTTTCCCATATTCTTTAAATTCCCTTGAATTAAGATGTTTTCTGTTATGAAACAGAAGGGAGGAGACAGGAAGGAGATTTTATTAGGGATGAAAAATGGCTACAATTCTGATTTTGAAAGCAGGCTTGTTGGCAGAATGTGAGTACGTTCTCAGACTAATTAAATAAAACATGGCTCTGCATAGTTATGTCAGCTATGTCCTGCACAGGAGCACCGGGTCAGTGAGCAAGGCCAACAGCTGCCCAGGGCATGGGCCTTCCTGTCACACAGTGAGTCTCCTGTAGTGACAGGAACATATGCTGGGTTCTCCTACTATTACTTTTCTTCATGGTACACTGGCAAAAGATTGGGGGAAAGACAGTAAAACAGGAATTTAAGTAGCAGCATTTTTTTTATTTGCTTGTTCAACTATACAAGGTTATTCTTAGCTTCTGTTCAGTCTGAGGCTCATCAGATCTGGGATCTGGGACCTGTCTCCAACCCTTTATCCTTAGTGGGTGTATCTGGGACCTCCGCCTTTGGATTAGCTTCTTTTCCTCGCAATCATGCACGTCCTTGGACTGGCCTACATGGAAGTATTTTGTTTGTTAAATTTCCAACCAACATTTACCAGCGATGCCTCATTACCATTTAGAGAACAGCCTTCAGAATGGATATTGGAAATCATCATTTATCCTCCCCTTCGAAAAGAGGAGGCATTTTGATATATTGCATTTTGGCTCCATGTATAATCCAAAGGCACTTGAACCAGTTAACTGTGTTTTAAAGATATTTGCATACTTTCCTGGTAGGTATAACTCATTTACTTGGTCAGGGAGATGATTCTCAGCTGAGACAAAGACAGCTTCAAGATTCAAGCAGTGCCTTCCTGCACCTTCAGAACTAAAACCACAAGAAAAACTAGTGGTTGCCTCTCAATGTCTCTTTCTTCTATAGTTGACTCCAAAGACTTCATTCTGATTGAAGTAGTTAACTTGAACTTGCTCAAAGGAGCTCTTTAAAAGGAAGAGAGCAGAGATGGGGTTCTGAAATACTTAGAAAATTTAATGCATATTGTTATGATTGGCAGAAATGTTTTGAAATTAGCAGACCTGATCTTCTTTGCATAGAAGAATCTGTTTGCAAATACAGTCAATGAGGGAAAAGGCTCTCCCAGCCTTTAAAATCTGCACTGCCAAGAAATGGAAGAAGAAAAGTGTTTTTGCCTCCGATGGGGAGATAGCAGAGTGAGAGATGCATACTAGTGATTTGTGGTGGCCTGTCCCTAAGTATAGAGATATGGCTGGCAGACACTGTAGTCCCAAAGGCTTTACTGAACACCATGGACAGAGATGAAGGACCGTCCTGCTCAACTTCTCATGCTAGAGGTGAGAAACTGGCTCAGGAAAGACAAGTGACTCTCAAAACTCACAAAGGACATAAGCGACAGTGCTTAGTCGAGTCCCCATGAGACCTAGTTTTCTGCAAAGCACTTCCTTCAGCACAAGCTGCTTCTTGATTGATTGGCTTTTATTTCAGTGATGCATGGGGGCTCACATGTGCCTGGCTCCAGAGAAAGTAGATGCTATTGTCCCCGCCCACAAAGGACGGTGATTCTTCTAATCATCCTAAAAAAACATCATTACTATCTTTGAGGTACTGAAGAGAACCCTTGACTGTGTCTAACAAAGCACCTTCCTGCTCTACAGAGATATAATTCATAACTAGGGTTCCTGGATATTAGCCAGGGACTGTGGGAGATGACAACTTTTGGCATGAAGGGCAGAAGTGGATAGAGATAGGATATGTTTCTCTCTATATATTGTAGATCAGAAATAAGAGATAGTAAACCGTGTGCATGCATGAGCATGAGTGGTGTGTGTGTGTGTGTGTGTGTGTGTGTGTGTGTGTGTTATTTTAGGCAAAAAATGGCGCATATTTAACACGTGGCATATAAAAAAAATCATGGGTTTTTATGTCTGATAGAATTGAACCCAAATATTGGCTCTGACATTTACAGTGTGATCTTGACCAAAAAAGGCAACCTCTCTCAGCTTCACTCTCTTCATGTCTGAAAGGAGGATAACAAACTAACAACCCGTGGCACTCAGCCTTGGCGTATAAATTGAGCAAGACACAGAGTGTAAAGTCCCTGCACCCGATGGATAAAGGAGAGGCTGTTTTCTCTTCTAGGGAACAATTGTTTTAGAGAGCGTGGGGTAAGGATTTCCAAACTCCCTGTTTCCCCATATTTTGTAAATCTGCTAGAATTAAGATGTTTTCAGTTATGATACAGAAGGGAGGAGAGAGTAGGGAGACTTTATTAAGGATGAAACATGGCTACAATTTTGATTTTATAAGCAGGCTTGCTGACAGAATGTGAGTATGTTCTCAGAATAATTAACAGGAAAGCCAGGACTGAGGAAACTAATTGCCATGGCTGCAACGGCCTTCCAAACAGCAACTGTGAGCTCTCGGACAATGAGGCCTTCGACTCTCCATGAGGTCAGGTGAGGCCTCTGTGGATAAGCTGCTCACTGCCCCGGGAGACTGAGGAGGTGCCTCTGTCCATCAGAGCAGTGGCTTCTCTTTTTAATTATTTTTTATTGATGAATTAAAATTATAATAGTGAATTTCATTGTGACATATTGAACATGCACATAATAGAATTTGGTCAACTTCCTGACAGTTCTTCAGATGGGAGTGAATGTGTGTTAAACTCCTACCCCGTGCTTGGCCTGTCCTGGTTGCTTTTGCCTATACAAATTGATGTATCAGTCTTATAAATTAGGTATTGAGCTCACTCTATTCTACAGAGCAAGAAAGGGAGGCCTGATAAGTTGCCCAAAGAGACGCGTGTGGAAGTCGAGATCGTCAGCGATAGCTTGTGCTCTTTCCTCTTTATGAGGACACCTGTCACAGTGAGCAGTGGGTGTGAGAACAGGGGGACACCTGGGATACTAAGGACGAGGGTCTCACTTCATAGATGAACACTCATTTGCCCTAGGTTCCAGACTCACCAGGAGGTAGCTAAGTGACTTGGGCAAGTTATTTAAACTGTGTGAGACTCAATTTCCACAAGTTTGCTGGGTATGGTGGTACATGCCTCTAATCCCTTGGGAGGCTGAGGTAGGAGGATCAAAGGTTTAAGGATGGCCTCAGCAACAGAGTGAGATGAGCCTCTCAGCAACCTAGCAAGACTCTGCTTCAAAGCAAAAAATAAAAAAGGTTTAGGGGTGTATCTCAGAGGTAGAATGCCCCTGTGTTCAATCCCCAGTACCATACATGAAAAAAAATCCTTCAAGTGTAATAATTTTGTGACTTTTGAAGATGTTACTTCCATCCCACAGAATACTGAGGGGTTTATAACCTATACGCCACCCACCTCCATGCTTAATGTTTTCAGAGCCTAACATCTTTAGTGGATAGAAGACCTGGGAAAGAGGCAATAGGGAGGGAAGGAGAGTCAGTCATGATAGAGGGTATAAAACATGTGCTCCATATTACTTATCTTCGACAGAGTCAACCCAGTCTTTGTCCACTAACCTGGATAAGCCTTCCATTTCAGAGGCTTACAGTGGGAATATATTCCTGGCTGGCTTCTCAGAGCATGGAAGGAAAGAGCCTGAAAGACGGGAGATAGGATGCCCACGGTAGAGATGAATGGGCATACAGAATAGGCCCGAAGAAATCTATGTCTCGTGTTAAAGCCCACCAGCAGCATCCGCCATGGAAGGAAGAGGCGTTGAACAACAAAGGAGACGAATGACAGCTCCTCAACCATGCAGAGCTGTTATGCTGAGTCCGTGAACAGAGAGGCCCTCGTAGCCGAGACAGAGGCTGTGAATGGGCCCAACCTGGTGGTCTCCACTGGGCCCCCCTGGAACTCACTGGCATGTTGCTGCCATCTCTCCTGAGCTGTACTCTCCATAGCTGTCACTCAGCCTCATCCTTGCCCCCAGATGGAGCTGGGGGGGATCTTTCCAGAGTGGACATTTCTATTTCTTTTTGTGTAGTTAAGAGAGATTTTATGAAAGGGAATACAATCTATTTCTTTTTTCCAGCAGGCCCCAAAAGTCTTCGGCTGGAAGGAGGAAAAAATAATAATTGATTTGCTATCTTTGTAGAAAAGGACGCGTTCAGCAGCTCACAGACACTGGAGTAGTTCTGTTTTTCCTCTTACGGCTTAAGAACATTCTGTCCATGAGAATTAATGATGCCTTCAGAGATGTGGGTATGTTCACAAGGACTGTGTTCATGGAGCGGATGGCTCTGCAGTTATCCTCTCTGAAGAAGTGTGCAGGCAACTGTAACCTGCCCCCACCCAAACTCCCTTCCGCACACTGTAGTACCCCAGGTGTCTCCACCTGTCCTGACAAGTTTCTAGGAAATCAGTCCTGACACAAGGACCCTGGTATGGAAAATTGTATGACAAAAGGGTAAGAGAGGGCCAGGTGTGGTGGCCCATGCCTATATAATCCCAGTACTTGGGAGGCTGAGACAGGAGGATTGCAGGTTCGAGGACAGCCTCAGCAAGTAGTGAGACTCTCATCAATCTAGTGAGACCCCACACCAAAATAGAAATAAAATAGGGCTGGGGTGTAATTCAGAGGTAGAATGACCCTCGGTTCAATCCCAGTAACACACACACACACACACACCACAGAGGTGTGGTGCTCTTCCCAGAAAAAGTTAGAAGGAATTATGACTTCAAGGGCAGGGGAACCACAGGAAGGACTCAAACCCCTTTACCAAAGGGTTGCCTCAAAAGTTACTTCTCCATTGAGGTTTGGGGAAAGTGGTATTTTAACACATAACTTTATGTTTTACGTTTTTTGTGTTGTCTTTTGCTTTTTTAATTTTTAAATTGTATTACTATTATTATTGTTGTTGTTATTGTTGTTTTGGTACTGGGGGTTCTACCCAGGGCTATGCTACCTCTAAGCTACACCCCCAACCCTTTTCATTTTTTACTTTGAAACAGGGTCTCACTAAGTTACTGAGGCTGGCCTCAAACCTGCGATCATCCTGTCTCAGCCTCCCAAGTGCTGGGATTACAGGCATGTGCCACTATGCCCAGCTAGTCTTTTGATTTTTTTAAAGTACACATTTTATTGGAAATACAATATTCATGAGAGAACCCGTGCACCTAGGTGCACAACCCAATGTGACTTCAACTCCCGGATTAAGTCAGGGACTCTGTCCCATCTGGCAGTTACTATCTTCTTTAAAGATAATCGCTGACCCGATTACCTGTTCGAATAGAGAAGTTCATGCAAGCCCATGTCCCCATGGATAACAAGAAAAACTTGATAGGTTTCAAAACTCACGCACTTAAAGGCAACTGAGTGCTGCAAAAACACTGAGGGCCAGTGTGAGTGCAATTCCATGGGGCAAACATGGCAGAGGTGAGCAGGAGTCAGATGCCCCAGGACGTTTGCTGACTCTGCACATGAGCCAGAGGCTGAGAATTGGGGGAGAGCCCCAGCAGAGCACTGATGCCGGAGCAACTGCAAAGAACATGATAGAACAGAGATTGGAGCAGACGCAGGAACCTAACCTCATATTTCCCTTTGTAGCCATATTCAGTATTCATTAATTTGGTGTTCGTAGTAACTCACAGGGATGGAGTTATCTACATAGAATAGCTTCAAACCAATGACATTTTTTCTTTTAAGACACTGCTGAATTTTGAAGCTGCATAGAACAGAAGGAGAAAGAGCTAAGCCCGAGCTCAGGAAGGCACAGTGGAATGTGCCGCAGCCTTTAGTGCTTAGGAGACAAAGAACCATTATGAGGAAGGGCCCAGAGGACTATATATAGGAGTCCTCAATATTTGATGCTGTTAATGATACCTGAAATATTATTTTAAATCCTATTTTCCAGTGATCTACTGTTACGCGCGTGTGTGTATATATGTGTGTGTGTAGGGGTGCTAGGGATGGATCCCAGGGGCATTCTACCTCCAAGCTACATCTCCAGCTCTATATTATTTTTTAACTTGGAAACAGGGTCTTAATGAGAGTTTTGATAAGTTGCTGAGGCTGGTTTTGAACCTGCAATCTTCCTGTTTCAGCCTCTCAAGTAATAGGATTACAGGCATGCACCACCATGCCCAGCCACAGCTGGCATGGACCACAGCTTGTTTATCCATCCACCACTGAAGGACGTCTTGGTTGCTTCTGGTTTGGGGCAATTATGAGTGAATCTATGGTAAGACCATGTTTAGTGTGCTAAGAAAATGCCAAACTATCTTCCAACATGACTGTACCATTTTTCATTCTCACCAACAATGAACAAGAGTTTCCATTGCTCTGTATCCTCCTTGGAATTTGGTTTTGTCAGGGCTTTGGATTTTAGCCTTTCTAATAGGTATGTAGTAGTATCCGTTTTGTTTTAATTATAATTCCCTAATGAGATATAATGTTGAGCATCTCTTCATATTTATTTGCTATATATAATATATATAAAGATATATGTAAAATATATTATATAGCTATGTATAAAGAGGATATATACAGCCTCTTTGGCAAAGTATCTGTTCAGATATTCTGCCAATTTTTGTAAATTGGGTTGTCTCCATATTTTTGAGTTTCAGCATTATTTGTATATTTTGGATGCAAATATTTTTATCAGATATGTGTTTTGCAAATATTTTCTCCAAGTCTGTGGCTTGCCTTTCTATTCCCTTAATTTTCATTTACTTTTAACATTTTTGCTTTGCACATTTTGAAGCTATACTTTTAGGTGAATATAAACCTGGAAATTTTATAACTTATTTATAGATTGACCCTTTTAGACTATGAAAATTCTCTCTTAAATTCTTAACAATATTTCTCACCTAAAAACCTACTCTTATCTTATATAAGTTATACAATCTACATATACATATGTGTTTTATATATGTGCTATATTTGTGTATATAAATATAAATACAAACATATATATAATTTCCATCCTTTTATTTTCAATCATTCTATTGTATTTAAGGTATATTTCTAGTCAGAAGCACAGTTAGGTTTCCTTTAATCAATTTGACATTTTTGTTTTTTAATTATTCTATTTTTGTTATTTATATTTAATGTATCTGTATGTTATATCATATAATTATAATTATATAACATTAATATTATATTATCTGAATATATAATTACTGAAATATTTGAACTTATATTTAAAACATTTTCCTCTAGTTTTATTTTCCTATGATTCTCCTTTCTTACATTCTTTAGTACTAACCAAAGATTTGTTTCATGATTTCATTTTTCCCCTTTATAAACTTCTTCCTTGTTCATTCTTTTCTTATTTTTCAGAGGTTATGCTAGAAATTGAAAACCTCCTTGCCTTATTACATTCTAATTTGTTGCTTTTACACTCTCTAGACAATGATTGGCATTTAGAACATTTCAAGTCTGTTTGTTCTCTTCCACTTGATATATGATCGTTTTCATCATGTGAGATTTTATTTCATGAGATTAAACCCAGGGGCATTCTACCTCTGAGCCACACCCCCAGCCCTATTTTATTTTTTATTTTGAAACAGGGTCTAAGTGTTAAAAAGCTGGCTAAGTAGCTGAGGCTGGCCTTGAACCTGGGATCCTCCTGTCTCAGCCTCCCAAGTACAGGGATTACAGGCATGCACCAGCATGCCTGGCTTAAAATGAATTTTTCTTACTGTATTTATTTTCCTTTGGTTTTCAGAAGTTTTTCCATTTTGCGCCTTTATGTGCTTTCCTTTAAATCTATCCTGTTTAGGGGAGTAAAGATTCTTGGGCCTATGGTTGGATGTCTTTAACCACCTTTCAAAATTCTTTGCCATTGTCTCTTTTTTTTTCTTTTTTTTTTTTTTTTTGCGGTACCGGGGATTGAACCCAGGGGCGTTCTACCTCCGCGCTACGCCCCCGGCCCTATTTTTTAT